>OX453258.1:4335629-4536557 GCA_949709985.1 Luffia ferchaultella
CACAAATGTTAATTAAGAAAATGTTAGATCGATATTGAAAATGCCATAAATAATTGCTTACTGCTTTTCAGAAACTATTTATGTGGATACTATTTGTAAACAGATATGAAACGAAATATAAAATCAAACCACTTGTCTGTTTGTTTCTTTTACTTGCACGTCTAAACTATTTTGGTAAAACTTTGACAAAGATGCTTTTTCTTTTCATGATCAGTTTTCGTTGTAATACGTAATATGATTATTATTTAATCCAACTAAGAGTTCAAATCCTTTTATTTGGCCTTAATTACTTAAAGTGAAGAGACCTGATAAGGACTAGTTAGCAAGTAGGTAAGGTATACGTACCAGGACCGCAGTTACTACAACAGGAACACGAAAATCCATTTTTCTCAAAAAAAAAAAATACTTTCAAAACTTTTTATTTTTAAGTTTTTAGTTGAAATTTTCGAAGTAAATTTTTTATTTAGTTTTAATTTTTCAAATTTTCTTTGTAATTGTAATTTGTTTGTTATTAGTACGAATGGGGCTTTAAAACGTGTTGCTGCGTAAACTGTCGACAAATCGCAGTATCATCCCCTAACTCCTAAAAATGTTAAAGAGTGCTGTAGTTCCATCATCAGCATAGCGCATGAGATGATGGTTCCTAGACGTAAATCCCTGAATATCTAAAAAATAGAGCTCAAGCACACTATGTGTGCAAATAAAATTTAACGAAATCCCTCGATTTCCCTTGGACCCTATCATCAGATCCTGACATGGTGATAATGAGACCATCTCGGGAGTAGGTATACTCTTTCAAACAAATATATGCCAAATCGGTTCAAAACATGCAGACAAACCTTTTTGAAGTCGGTTAAGAACAAAAATACAGGTGGAACTTATAAAAGCGTATTAAAAAAAGTTGGATATTGGGGAGTTACAGAAAGGAGAGGTATCGACAAACGCCATACATTAAACAAAAAAAATTTCCTGACATTTCTAATGAAATCTCTAAATTAAAATAGAGATTGGTATTTATTAAATTATATTACCAGAAGCGAGGTGTAAAGTCTGTCATAGATATTTATTATTTTAATAGAGTATTTTAAGAAAAACGTTTGTGATTGAATATCAATCCTAAATAGTGCGTATCATTTTACATTCCTCAGATTTGCAAAGATAGCATCAAGGAAAAAAAAATATAACAATTTTTGTTTTGTAACCCTCATCCGAGCAAGTGTATTCGCAGATAACATCTTCGCACCCCTTTCGTTTTGCATAAAAGTGCCTCTTTTATAGCTGCGGCTTGTGAATATCATTACGGGCTCATGTTTGCCCACCGCATGGCGCCGTAAAATGATATTGTAACTGCCGAATTGAATAATTGTACACTTATATATTTATAATATAATTATAATGTAAATTTACTGTTATTCGTCTATATGTCCAGGTTTAAAACAATACGAATTTCTGAAATCATTATTTAAGTGTATGGTAATCAAGTACTATAGGAATTTATACGGTTATCAAGTATCAGAATTATTTATCTGGTTATCAAGTACAGATCGCGTCAAACTTTATGGTGGATCTGAAACAACGCTTTATGCGTGCTTGCGCAGGTACAGTCATTTATTCTTTGCTCCACTGCGTCTAGCTACTCGTTAAACTAATTACTGCGACGTCACTTGAGCCTATTTCCGGATCCGCAATACAGTTTGATCGTAACTATACCAGTTATATGGTCATTAAAAGCCAGATTCATGAAAACAATCCATTTTTTTCCTTCATGACATAAGAAGGTAGTGTAGTGACAAATTTCCATTCAAACGGCATTAAGAGTTGCACCCCATTAAACCTCAACCGATTGGCACAAAAAAAATATGGTATTCAGATCAACAAAAACTAGGTTGCTACGTTTTTAATTTTTTAAATATTTTGATACATCATGAGAAGAAAAAACTTAAAAGCGCGGGATTTATTTTCCGAAATCGTTTCTTTTCACAACATGTTTAGCATGAAACCGAAAAAAAACTTATAAACATAGTTTTTGCTGATCTGAATACCATTTTTTTTGTGCCAATCTGTTAAGGTTTAATGGGGTGCAACCCTTAACCCCGTTTGATGAAAACAAAACATTTTTTTAATCGCTTAGCGTAATAAAATATTTATTGTAAAATAAGCTAATATTAATTTTAGGGTAAATAAATACATAGGTGAAAAGTTTAAAATAAAGGTGCGTAATGGTCGTGTATTTAAGAATCTACAGAAACAGACAAATACTATCTGGTAGGAAGGTATTTAGAATTTAAATTAGTGTTGTCATGCGTGTTTGTTTCATTGGATGAAAACCCATGATGAAAACAAAATAGTTCGATTACTACGTGTATATATTCCATAAAGCGTAGGCAGAGACATATTTCTATTTAATAGGAGTGAGTGAAGGTACCTCTCTCTTTCCGCGGACCTCTCTCTAATCCAGATGAAAATAATAATAATACCTGGTACATCCCACACAGCGCCATCTAGTCCTAAAGTAAGTAAGCAGATAGCACAAATATACTTGTTTCCGAAATTTTTGAGTAAAAAGCTATTTATAAATCAAATTTAACGTTTCATAATAGTAGGCATCTACAACATCCGCCCATACAATCGCCCAGATAAAAAAATCTTTAAAAACGAATAAAAAGTAGGCGGACGGCGCGTGCTTTAGATTAGGCGCCAATTTATTTAGGGACAACTTAGAATTTTTCTGTCATAATATTATACCAAACAATCGACTCTTGCGCACACGCCGCGTGTCGCTTCCCGCCCATTTTTGTACGAACAAAACAAAACCACAATTAGCATAATAGTTACTTTTAGTATTGCTATTGTAATAATAACAATGATGAATTGTTGAACTGATTTTGTGTTATCGAGGGTTTCTATGTTTTTCGTATAGATATAGGTACTGTTAAAAAAAGTGGGCACAATGCAAGTGGAAGTCTCGAATGTTTTGTACATATGTGCCCAAACATATGATTATAGGGTAATTCAATAAATTCAGACCGTAAAATGTTCCCAATACCCAATGTTTAAATTTTTAGATATAAACTAGAATTTTTGTAGACGAAATAAAAAAAAGACAGGCACAAGGAAGCAATTTTTTACGTATTCTCGTATCTACCTATTAAATTATATTATACCATTAAATTTAGCAATTAAAAAGAAGATTAATTAAGTAGCTAACAATTTCAACTGAATAATTACGTGCAAATTACAATTATTTTTATTTATCTATTTAAATGTGAATTTAAAAAATAAAAAAAAATTTTAAAACTTTATAATCACTGGATTTTTTGTACCAAACCACTGGAGCACCGTGGTGGATTAAGCTCCAAGCCCCTGCAGTGGGGCATAATGGGCTGGTGGAATGGATTTCTTGCAGGTATTTTTTATTGTTTTAAAAACGAAGACATCAAGATTTTATAACATCATGGGAATCAGACTCGCATTGAAGGTTTCGTTCGTACAATATGTTTGTGTTATGTATTTAAAAAAAAAGTTAAATATAATCGTCAAAGCAATATTTGAAAATTAACAAAGTTATGTACACAAGACAGTAACATAGCTTTGTTGATTTTCGGATATTGTTTTGATTGCGATTTTAACAAACCAAATGCTACTGTCAAATTTATTTACCCTATGTATTTTAAATTTTATAATTTTTAATTTTGTAGGAAGCCTTTTAATAAAAAAATAATAATATTGTGCCTATAGAAAATGTAGAATAGTTTTATTGTATGTATGTTGTGAAAACCTGCTGCAGACAGATGGAGACTGGCTGAATTCAAAAGTTAGTGCTTTTGGTATGAACGTTGAAAATATAACAGTAAAAACTCCAAATGAAGAAATTCAGCACTCTGCTTATAAAATCAGTCCATGTATAAGTATTTGTGCGTGAAAATAAATTTATTGCCATCCAAAAATATGGGAATATGAAAATGAAATAAATAATTACTGCAATAAAAAACAATCGAATAACACTAAAATTGCATCTGTATGTTAGTTCGTTCCGAAGTTATAAGTTAAACTAACTTTACGCGCGTCGCAGATTTTTAGCGTTTTTAGTCAGTCTTTGTGCGCTTGATTACGTCATCATTTCAAAGCCACGGCCACATGATCTATATTTATTATATAACTAGCTTTTCGCCCGCGGGCTTCGCTCGCGTTGAGCACAGTTGTAGTGGGACAGTTAAAGGAACGCGACGCTGTAGAACATTGTAACACTTTCTAGAACATTCTGAAATTTAACTAATAATAATAATAATAATAATAATAACACACACAATCACAACAACGTCTTGGCCCCAAACTAAGCATTAGCTTGTATTATGAGTACCAAGCGAAGACACCACATACATATAACAACCAAGACCCGGTGCCAGTATTAATATTCATCATATAAATACTGACCCGACCTGGGATTCGAACCCGGGACCTCCAGCTTCGCAGGCAGGGTCGGTGCCCACTAGGCTAAGCGGTCGTCGTAAATAAGCGTCGTAAACTGCCTAAGAAATCTTATGAAATTAGGTAATATGACATGGTCACATAGATTTCGTCAAAACATCAAGTTTCGAAAATATAAGCATTTAAAAATTTGGTCACGTGGTCACATAGATCTCGTCAAAACATCAAGTTTGAGTACCAACACGATAGGTCTGCGATTGATGGTTTCGAAAATATAAGCTTTTAAAAATTTGGTCACGTGGTCACATAGATCTCGTCAAAACATCAAGTTTGAGTGCCAACACGATAGGTCTGCGAATGATGGTTTCGAAAAAATAAGCATTTCTAACTGTGGTCACATAGATCTCGTCAAATCATCAAGTTTGAGTACCAACGCGATAGGTCTGCGATTGATAGTTTCGAAAATATAAGCATTAAAAAAGTTGGTCACGTGGTCACATAGATTTCGTCAAAACATCATGTTTGAGTACCAACACGATAGGTCTGCGATTGATAGTTTCGAAAATATAAGCATTAAAAAATTTGATCACGTGGTCACATAGATTTCGTCAAAACATCAAGTTTGAGTACCAACACGATATGTCTGCGATGGATATTTTCGAAAATATAGGCATTAAAAAATTTGGTCACGTGGTCACATAGATTTCATCAAAACATCAAGTTTGAGTACCAACACGATAGGTCTGAGATTGACAAAAAACAGCCTATGTCACCCCCGATAATACCCTCTACACGTCTGCCAAATTTCATTGAAATCGTTACAGTCGTTTCGGAGATCAGCTCGAACAGACAGACAGACGGACAGACAGAAAAACAAAAAGCAGCCTATGTCATCTATAATAACAACCTCTGCACGTCTGCCAAGTTTCATTAAAATCAATTTAGCTGTTTTTGAGATCAGCTCAAACAGACAGACAGATGGACAGACAGACAGATAAAAATTACCCTATGTCACCCGCGGTAATTCCCTCTGCACGTCTGCAAAGTTTCATTCCAATCGGTTCAGCCGTTTCGGAGATTAGCCGGAACAGACAGACAGACAGACAGACGGACAGACAGACAGACAGACACTCCAATTTTATTAATATAGATTAATTGATAGTCAAAAGTAACTTTACATTTTGCCAATAATAATAATGTCAAACAATTGGTTAAAAGTAGGCAGCTTGTTCCCAGAAACCGAAGGTTTTGTGATAGCTATCCAATACCAGATAATTAATACACGAAATTACAGGAAATACATTATGAAAGATCCACTATTACGAGTGATAAATGTCGCAGATGCCATACCTAACCAGAGATCATACAACACATAACAGGAGCATGTATTTCACTAACACAGACAGACTACCCACACAGACACAACCAGATAGCCGACATCAATCATCAAAACCTAGCAATTAAATTTAAACTCATACAAAACACAAATACACCCTACTACAACTATACTTCGCAAAGTGTTCTGGAAAATCTTTCATATAAACTTTACAGTGACCGCGCTATACTTACCGATAGAACTACCCATTGCCATAGACCAGACATAACATTACAAGAAAAAACAAATAAGACCACATACCTGATAGACATAGCAGTTCCAAACATCCACAATCTGCATAAAACAATAACTGAAAAAGTTAGCAAATACACGGAACTCAAGGAAGAAATAATAAGAATCTGGAAACAGGATAAGGTTTACATAGTACCAATAGTCCTCTCAACCACGAGATTGATACCCAGTCATCTCCACCATAGCCGCCATCTTGAACACCTGTCGAACTGAGAAAAAGTTTTTGTAAATTGACGACACTAATGACACACACCCTGCCGCTTAGCACAAAATTACACACACACTGTACTTACTTGACTAGCGCCCATAAATGTAGTTTTTGCCAGCTTTATGTTGAGATAGGTTAATTTTCTTGATAATAATAATAATAATTTTAATAACGTACACTTCACAACAACGTCTCGACCCCAATCAGCATTAGCTTGTATTTTGGGTACCAAGCGAAGACACCACATGCATATAACAACCAAGATCCGGTACCAGTATCAATATTCATCATATAAATACTGACCCGACCTTGGATTCGAACCCGGACCTCTTCGTAGGCAGGGTCGCTACCCACTAAGCTAAGCGGTCGTCGATCTATCAATTATAATTTCCGAGAAATCGCCGTGTCTTTGTACACAATTTTTATGACGCACGAATTTCTTTCGTGCACTCCCTAACTTATAATGAAGACGTTCATGTACTCACGACAAAATTATTGTAAAACGAGAATCGGATCTGTACGCAGAAGAAAATAATCTAGGAAGTACTTCTATAGTATCATGTGAGCGAAACCACAGTCAAAGTTCATGGGTATACGACAAACAAACAAACAAACAAACAAGTAAGCAGACATACTTAGTATTTTACATTTCAGGATTAAACCTATCAGCTTTTTCGCCGTAATATAATCCCCGTACAAAGAACAGATTTACAAGATCACATCTCTGACCTTATATATTATTGAAAACGGGGTAAAATTTTAATGAGTGCAAATAGCCTGAAAAGGGTTGATTATAATATTACCTTCTTTGGGTCGAATCAGAAAGGGTATGCTTTTAAAACCTTTATATGCGATTTGGTTTTGGCGAAATGGAATGTAGGGTTAAGGGAAGCGAGCAATGGCTGTACTTTAGGGTTGAAGGTCTTTTTGACTCGTGGTCAGTCCTTGCGTATTAATAATAAAAATGTGAAGTGCGAGTAGAACTTCCACCGGAGGGTTCCGTACCGCGTTATATGGCCCCGCAAAGTTGCTTCCACATAAGGATAATTAATTAAGTTGTGAACAATCGAAAGATTCAGTCCTAAGTATAGTGACTAATTGGCCGAATGGTTAAAGAACTGCGGAGCCAAAGGTCGCGGCTTTGATTCCCACCCAGTACAAATATTTGTGTACATGAACATATCTATTTGTCCCGTGTCCGGTTGTGGAAGTATTTATATATGTATATATTATAAAGAAAATATGTACCAGTTGGCTAGTACCCTATAATATAAGCACAATACTTGCTTACTTTGGGTTCAGATGGCGCTGTGTTTGATGTCCTAGGTATTATTATTAGCTATAGAACTCAAACAAAAATTTTTAAATGCAGACCTTTCGCTGAAAACCTGGAAAAAAAATTACATACGAAATTGGTTTTAATGTGCATTTTTAATACAACTTCGTCTAATATTCGACGCAACATTGGTATAAAAAATCTACGTTTTCAACGTAAGGTTATGTAATACATAATTACTTACTATGTCCTATGGTATCCTGTAATAACCAGCAATAAAGTACGCGGAGATTTACCTAAGATTGCATAATTTTTACAAATATATGAAGATTACAATTAAATATTAAAATAAAATATCATAACCTTGATAGCTTTTTTTTAAAAAGGGAAAACTGTTTAAAAAATTTTTGTTAATTTTTTCAGGCCAATAAGGAATATTTGGCAAAATCGTAATATGATTTAAAAATTATTGAGTAAAATTATTACTTGATAGAAGTGAAACTCATATAAACAATTGTCTCTTTTGTATTTTTGTCCCCGAATCGTGCTCTAGTTTATAATTTAAAAGTTAGGACGTACGGAAATTGGGCTCACAGTATGTTTCGAGAGATGGAGAAATATTGAGATGATTAACATTCGCCTCTAGACAGACTTGGCGGACGAGATGTGTTTCCGGTGTAGGTACGCCGTCGTCACTTCCGCCATCTCAACCGCACGCCTGTAGCTACACAAGTTTTTGGCTAAAATATTTAAGATTTATATTTTTTAATATTTAACAAAATACAATTTTCGATACTTTTATTTAGGCCACGAGAATACCTGCACCGAGGTCAAGATGTTGTTTTTTAGGGTTACTTACCTTAAATAAAATTACCCTAATAAAATCAAATATTTAAAAAAAAGGTCCACGGTTCCCTTGTACATGTAAAAAATTTAGCTTCTAAGTCAATGAAATAAAAGTTTAATGTCACATATTTTTATACTCGCAAACTCACTCATTAACTTCCTGTCCACTAAGAAAAGGGTCCCACAGAACATGTAAAGGAAAAAAATCTGACAGGACGCAGATCGGACTGGCACTTGGCCTGTTTTTAGGGCCTTTAGGGTTTTAGAGTTTTGTACTCAAATAGCAAAAAAAAGAACCCTTATTATTTTGTCCTCTGCGTCCGCCTGTCCGTCTATCACAGCCACTGCTAAGATACTATTGGCGTTATAGGTGAGTGACGATGAAATTTGCAAGGTAGATAACTATGAACCGCCACACAATGATGTGGTGAAATAACGATTTTTTTTCGAATGTCGTACAATGTAGATAACTGAGGTATGAATATAAAATTTTAGTGGATATAAATGTGTAAGTTATCAATTTTCAATGAAAATATCTTTAAATTGTACTAATTTTTAAACTAATGGGGTCAAAAATTGTGAAACGATAAATAAGTGCAACTCAAAAACACTTTCAATGAAAGTTCTTATGAATATTGTAACGATTATATACGCACTGCTTGCCTACACGCATTGGCAGACATGTGAAGAATGCAACAAGTAACCATCTGGTTGAAAGACAGAAAAAGAAGTTTAGAAATTTCAATATTACAAGAAGAATGAAAGAAAACAAAACAGAGTTGGTAGAACAGAGTACACTATGTTAGAGATAAGAGAGTTCTCTCCTTGCTGATATACAAAACAATAAATGAATGTATGTTATTATGTTCTATAATTTAAACTCCCAGTAATAAAGCCTTAATAATATGTTGAAGTACTTTTTTAGATATAGAATATTTTCGGTTACACGCTTTTTGAGTTTCCCCCGAGTCGGTCGCCTTCAGACACCATGTTAAAGTATAATCAGTTTGTTCCTTTAAGGACAGATTCTGTTTAGACAGATTCCCTTTAAGACAGATTTTGTACAGGCAAGAGAAAAAGTTTCGATTTGTTCCATTAAGGACGAAAACGTTTTTAACCAACGCCCCATGCATACGTGTTTACGAATAGGAAGTTTGCTTTACGGTAGAACAATATAAACAAAAATCCAAATCGTTCTACTGCTCATTATGACACACTGGGTTCAAATTAATTTAGTCCAACAGGAAGAAGGGGGTAATTTTCCTGTTTTGACTAGGTACTTAATTATTTATCAATAAAATATTCAACAACTACCAACCAACGCGCTATGAATACGCATAGGTAACAAAATTCTGCATAGCATGAGCATAGTACCATGTCAGCAGAAATTGAAAGGAGTTTTCTATAATTTAATTATAATAATAGCTTATAAATAAATCTCTCATTCGTAAACGCGTATTTAGAAGACGTTGGATAAAAACGTTTCTGTCCTTAAAGGAACAAACCAAACAATGTAGCGACACAGTTACTTCTTTTTTTTATATGTATACAATAATTGTTGTATTTTATTAATTCGACAGTTAAAAGATATATATATATTATGTTGTATATTAGGTAGGGACTCACAATATATCTTTTATCTGGTACCCATAATACAAGCTGTGCTTAATTAGATGGTAACTATAGGTGACGCTGTGTGAGATGTCCTAGGTATTATTATATACATATAATATTTTCATCGAGTCAGAATAACTATGTCTATTTTGTCCTAAATAAAACTAAATATTATAAGATGTTAGTAAACCATAAGGCTTGGAAGGAGCGGTAGGAGGTTCAGAGGTGGGGGTAGGGGTGAGAAAGACGCGAAGGGGGTGGGTAAAGAGTGTAATTGCTGTAGATGATGTTTAATAAGTTTTTAATGGGCGCCACCGTGGCTCCCCGTTTATCTCTGCCCGCATATCTGTCGCCGGCCTTAGGAGCGGTCCAATTTGTTTTATAATGCACCCTTTGACGTTACACAGTTTTGAGCATGAATTTTTGGTTATTTGTTAATAAAGTATATTAAAATAAATGTTTTTTGGAGTAGACGAGTATATGAAGATAAGCTTATGAATTTAACATTTTATCAAAAGAATATTGTGTTAGAAAAAAAACTATAACAATAGGTACGTAAGCATGAAAAAAAACTGTGTAACTAAACGAGTTATACCTTTATTAAATTAAAAACGTAAAAAAGAATTTCTAAATATAAGTTTTTGTGAAGTTCCTATATATCATATAAAATTAATATCAATTTATTAAATAAGGTGGTATTTTGGTATTCACTTCTTATTCATATTATATTCATTCATTATATTCACTTCAAACTTTACAGTATCGCAAATGTCAACCGCAAATTCGCGGGGGTGAAAACCGGCGCGTGGAGACCTCACGCCCTGAAGCTTGGACTGAAACTCGTCTTCTTACACGAGCTAGCTAGAGTATGGGTGGTTAGACGGTAAGCGTAGAAGAGGGCTTCTAGTCAATTCGTACTTTTTTGGTTGTATCCAATAAAAATTATTAGCTTACGAAGTCAAAATAACAACAAATTTTCAAATATTTTTAAATTTTCTTCACAAAAATACAACAAAATACAATACTTACATAAAATAATGAAACCCATGAAGATATAATAATAATAATATAATAACGTATAAAATACAACAACGTCTAGGCCCCAAACTAAGCATTAGCTTGAGTTTTGGGTACCAAGCGAAGACACCACATACATATTACAACAAAGACCCGGTACCAGTATCAATATTCATCATATAAATACTGATCCGACCTTTGATTTGAACCCGTGACCTCCAGCTTCGTAGGTAAGGTCGCTACCCACTAGGCTAAGCGGTCGTATGAAGATGTAATTATAATAACTTTTTTTTAAATGTGGTACAAACTAATTTTCTGCATGATTTTATAATTTTTACTTCTAGGGTACTTGGAATAATTACTACAACGTATTGAAGGCTTTGACGTCAGAAGCGCACCGCGTTAAAGATATCTTCATAATTAATTGAATCACGTATTTTCCATACGCGAGCGAGCTTGAATCAAAAATACATCCGAGTTTTTCTTTTATTTAATTAAGGGTGCGACATCAAAGCATGTGAAAAGCGAGTAATAGACGTAGGCGCCCCCTAGCGGTGGGGCGGGCCCGACACATGTTCGACAAATGTTACACAGTGTTTTGTCGTGCCAAACAATGATGGAGAATATAACTATAATTGCTCTGATATTCACTATAAAATAGGGTTCAGCTTAGTTTAAGAGCTCGTCTCAGAATATCTACGCGAGATTTAAAGACGATTGGGTAGTGGAAAATTTCCATACAAACGGCGATAGCGGTTGCACCCTATTAAAACTTACTTGGTTGGCGCAAAAAAAATGGTATTCAGATCAGCCAAATCTAGGTATATACGTTTTTAATTTTTTTGATACATCATAAGAAAAAAATATCTAAATTCGTGAGATTTTTTTTAAATCTGTTTAATTTTTCACAACAGGTTCGCCATGAAACTTATTGCTTTTTCACATCTTGTGAAAAATAAAATAAAAAAATTTTGAATTTCGATGAGATGTTATCAAGAAAAAAATTTGAATATGAAATATATATACATATATTTAAATCGTTACCAATTCATACCTTTCGCTGTCGTGATTCGCGAAGATGGGTCCCTGGTCCAAGGATGCCAAATTTGCTCACGATTTGGGTGTCGCGGTGCGTCTGTTGACAGGTCATCCTTTGAGCAAAGAATACCTTATTCAGAGAAGGATCAGTGTCGCAATACAGCGTGGCAACGCGGCAAGTGTCCTTGGCACCCTGAACCTGTCGTCTCTTCAAAATTTTCTCATTTATCATTATTTAGATAGTATTTTTAATTTATAGGTTTTTTTTTATTAGATTTTCATTTTGATACCCTAATAATTTTATTGAAATAAATGTTAACAAAATTTTCGAAACCAAAATGGCACGCACGCCTAAACGCTCATTTAATAGTTTAAAAAAATAATACTTTAAACTTTTACTCATAATATTAAAAATGGCGAAAATTATCGCTTTTTTATTTCTTTAATTATTATAAAAGTACAAAAATTTAGGAGGTGCTTTTCAACAGAGTTCTTCTAATGAACAATATTATTGTGTTTTCGAAGTTTTATACAACATAGATATTGATAGAGCACATTTTTTTGGATTAGATTTTTTTTTCTAACACTACAGTATAGACAAACCGCCCTAATAATAATGCTTCAAATGTAACCTTTGACGAATTGTCACGTGTTAAATTTTTGTGTACTTACCTACTGAAAAGTGTCTAGGAATGACTTATTGTGAGGAAATGAGACGTGTTTTTCATAGTAATAATACTTCGCATTGTGAGGCGTGTAAAAGAACAATTATTGCGATAAGCAACGCGCTTTACATCTGCATGCGTGGACTTTGTTAACCGTTGTATTCACAGGATGTGATCGAACATGAAGAATAATCAGACATGTCTATCATCATCATCATCAGCCCATTTCTACCCCACTGCAGGGGCTTAGGCTTAGGCTTAAAAAATGGATTACCCCCATAATAAAAAACGAGGAATACGAAGAGGAAAAAATATGCGACAGTGGAAGCTATGGTTTCAGTAACGTAATTATGATGAGTTGCAATTTTTCTTCCTCGGTTACCTCGTATTTATGATGATCTCGATCATCAATTGATCTATATTCACTATAGTAATTTTCTAAGTGTATAGAATTGTGAGAAAACAGCCATACGCACCGCAATCTACTTGCAATATATTAACAAACTTAATTTATTTTTAGAGCGTATTAATTAATGTACTTAAACGTACTATTCAGTAAACGTCGCAACGGGCCTTGTGGCGCAACGGATAACGCGTCTGACTACGGATCAGAAGATTCCAGGTTCGAATCCTGGCAAGGTCGGAGATATATTTTGTTATGTACATTTTCCGTTATTTATTTACAGATATTTTGTTTTGGGTTGAATATAAAAGTCGGTAAGTAATAATAATAATAATAACAATAATAATTTCTGGGACATCCCACACAGCGCCATCTAGTCCCAAAGATAGCAAGTATTATGCTTGTATTATGGGTAAATAATGGAAACAAAATTTTGATTCATTTATTAAATATGCCATATATCACATGTAAAATATCTATCAAAAAGTTCAGTAACCATAATGTACTTATAATTTTTTTTAGTATTTAAGAATCTAAGATGCATATATCTACAAAGAAGATATATAATTTATCAAATTAAGTGAAAACAGCTAAGAAAACTTCAATATTACTTCGTCAATACTACTAGATGTTACTGCGTGGGAACACAGCGCCATCTGGCCCATAAGATAGCAAGTATAATGCTTGTGTTATGGGTTACTAGACAACTGATATATATGCTTAAACATTTTTTATAAACGTGTATATACACATATACATATTTTACACCCAGATACGGAACAAATAGATATGTTTATCTAGACAAATATTTGTTCCGGGCGAGAATCGACCCTACCCTACGAGACCTGCGAGTCTCTAACTACTTGGCCAATCGGTCAGTCTTATAGTATTATATATCTCTATGAAAAAATTCATATAGGTAATTTTTAGGGTTTCGTACCTCAAAAGGAAAAAAGAAACCTTATAGGATCACTTCGTTGTCCATGTGTCTGTCTGTCAAAACCATTTTACGCGGGAACGCATGAAGGTATCAAATTAAAATTACTATCAACCTGCGGTCTTTTGGAGGAGTCACAAATAAAGCTTCTAAGTTCACGCAATCAAAAAATACTTGCGATCAAAAGCTATGGGCATACTTCCTGCTGACCTAAAATCATGAAATTACAATCTGTCCACGACAGGAGCAGATATTCAAGGTTTCATTCCCTAACAAGCCGTCGACTAGATTGCAGCTGTCACATCACTCCGTCTACGTATACTATCATTGCTTAAATTGCGTATTAAATTATTAGACCGCAAAAAAATTGGGACCAGATTACTAATATATTGAACCCTATGAGTATAGGTTCCAGTTCAAGATTTGTAAGTAGTGAAGTCTACCACGCTAGTATAAATATATATTTACGACGACCGCTTGGCTTAGTGGGTAGCGACCCTGCCCACGAAACTGGAGGTCCCGGGTTACAAATCCCAGGTCGGGTCAGTATTTATTTGATGAATATTGATACTGGTACCGGGTCTTGGTTGTTATATGTATGTGGTGTCTTCGCTTGGCACCCAAAACATAAGCCAATGCCTGGTTTGGGCCTAGACGTTGTTGTGATGTGTTATTATTAAAAATAAATAAATTAAATAGATACTCTATTGAATCTCTCATTGACTCATTCTATTTTAAATTTATTTTTTGATGAATAGATACACAATGGCGCAGCGACCTTTTCTCGCGCCCAAGGCAATTTGGCGCTCTAAACGAAATGAATTTTATGTTCTAATATAAATAATTATCAGTGCGTAGATAAATAATGGAAACAAAATTTTGATTGTTTTATTGAATATGCCATATTTCACATGTAAAATGTCTGACTATCAGTAAGTTCTGTAACCATGATGTACTTATTAATTTTTTTAGTATTTAAGAATCTAAGATGCATACATCTACAAACAAGTTATATAATTTAACACACTACGTGAAAACAGCTAAGAAAACTTCAATATTATTTCGATAATTTTCGTGTTATAAGCAAACGAACAGACAAGCATACGTAAAACTTTATGAAACGAAGTTGTAGTTATTATGATATTATTAAAATTGGTAATTGCCTTATATAAAACTAGAGTAAACTTTTGATACTCTTTATTACTAGGACTGAACTTTGAGCCACTTAGACACTTCTTAGTTACAGTCGACTTAGTTCACGACGAAAGTTACAAGTAAAAGCTCTGTATGGACAAACTTGCTGACTGACTTAATGCTGATCAATGAAAAGAAACATTTGAATAATATTAAATATCAACAATATTGTCGTGACAGCTTGTTGCCCTTGTTGCCATTGTTGAGTGGTGGCGAGCCCGCTTGTTGTTTGGAAGGTCGTGGTTTGAATCCCAGAAATTGGCATGTATACCAATGAGTTTTTTCTGACTTATGTACATTGCTTATGTACATAACTATTATTAAGCCGTGTCTCGGAGAGTACGTTAAGCCGCCGGTCCCGGTTGCCAACCCACACTGGAGCAGCGTGGTGAATTAAGCTCCAGGCACCCTCATCTCGAGTGGGGCTTAAGCCCCTGCAGTGGGGCATAAAGAGTTGACATGGTAAATATCAACAACCGAGAGAAATAAGATCCATAATAAGTACATATTTTAATTATTATTTTATATTTAAGAAGATTTATGAGAAGTTTACCTTTGTAAACATTTTTTCTATATAAACGTAATTCTGCTCTCATTTCATAACTATCCAAAATATTTAATCCTGTGTACTGTTTCCGACGAAGCCATTAGTTTTGAAAATGGGAGACAAAAAACTTTAAGTAAATTGCACATAAATACTTAAATTATATATTCATGTATTACAAATAACCCATTCACAATGATTGATAGTTTAAATGAAATCGTTCTAGCTAATAGGATTGCTTTGCTTAAAATACTGATACTTAACAAAGTACTGTTGTATTCGCCATATATTACTTAATTAGGATTTGAACCTAAGTTTGTTTTAGATTAAACGTAGGATTTTTTCGGATTTAAAACAAGCAATTTCATGTGAAATTCGTGACTATGAACTCTTGTAAACTAGTGCGTGAAATGAAAAATGTAAAAAACCTAATTGTGACAATGTTTTATTTTTGTATAATCGTAAATCTGTGGCGTATGCAGCCAGTGTTATAAAAGGTACAATGATCTAATAGTTCAATTGTAATATGGTTGTCTTTATCCCTGTAAATAGTAATTTTTACTATTTTATCAGAGATGATAAAAATAAGTTTACTAAATCTACAGTTGGAAAAGGCTCGGGCTATAGGAGCACATAAGATTGGCAATTGCTAAAACTTTTCAATATCTAGTATAAATACCAAAAAAGGCAAACAAAATTAAATAGGTACCTAATGGTACCATTGCTAAAAGCTCATAGATGTGTCCACAATCGCTAAAAGGTTGGTGTAGCGGGTCAAGGGCCAAACTTTGTAAGGGCAAAAAAGGGGTGGGAAATAAAGTTTTGGTGTAGGTAATATATTATGTATACAAATTAAATGTACGCGATAACATACTACGCGATCACAAGTATTTAATATTAAATCTGTCTATATTATTTATAATGACACTCATTTTATATATATAAACTGCGTATATATGCGAATGTAGTAAACGACGCCATAATGTGTTAGGAGTTTCTGGTTAATACGATACAGTGAGCTAAATCTCGTTCTCGATGTTTGCTGCGTTTTACGGTCATATCCTTGTACAGGCGAACACGAAATCGCCTTCTCAGTTGGGACCATGTCGTACCTACAATATGCGACAAAAATCGTGTCCAATCCCGTAAATAGATATGAATTCGGGTGTATACATAGATACTGACGAAACACAACAATTACGAGAATATGTGCAGAGAGTTTTTGTCATTGGAAATTACTTTCATTTCGTTGGAGTGTAGGGGGTCATTTGGGAGTTTTGTGAGACAGGCAGATTGCACGAACAGTTTTCAAGATATCGGAATGAACGTAGTGTTAAAAGACGCAGCTCGGTGAGCTCTACAAGATGGCAAAAGACAAAAATTATCGGGAAAAAACAAAAAAAAAATTGCAATTTTTTCCCCGATTTTCATTTTGGGAGCCCGATATTTCGAGAACTAGGTCTGAATAAGAAAAAAATAAAAAAAGGCTCGAGGTAATTAGACGGGGGATCGATTGAGACTAAAATTGTTAGAATCGGACAACCGGAAGTAGTGGTTAAAGGCGCCCTTAGTTGGATGTCGGATATGCGTCGGTGGTACATTTCGTACTGATTCGGTTTGTTCGATCGAAATGTCGTACAGAATGTTATATTTCGAAGTTTTAACCTTATTCAGATACAGTTGTGTTATTTTTATTGCGAAAAAAAATTATTTCGAAAAATATTATCCAAAATATGTGTGTTTACTTTATTTCGTTAGGTTCATTTCCAATGTCGTAAGTAGTTCGTGCGAAAGCAGGAGATCCGTTGATTTTTTTTATCACTTACTGTTCTTAAATAAACAGGTAGATAAGATTTTCTTTTGGAAATATTTTCCTGTAATAATTACCGGTGCTGTGTGGTTACTAAGTCACACATAAGTGACCGGCGGCGGCGCCCGTCGAACGAAGTATAAATAAAGTCTTTGCTAGCGCATTCCTACAGTCATAAGATAACTTTATGCTACCATATCTTATATCTATGACCATATCTCAATATTTACTACTGAGTTATATGAAAAGAAAAAATGCGTATGTTATTATTAGCACTAAAAATAATAAAAAGGTGACAGGAAAAATCACCCGTTAAATGTATGAAAAGAAAATTATCGTCAGCGCAAAGAAATAACGTTGCATATAAATAAATAAAAAATTGTTACCGTCTGGTTTACTTTTTCGCTATTACTTGTGGTGAAGGTAATCTTCAAAATGAAAAAAAAAAACCGTTGAGAAATGATTAGGATTTATCATTCTGATATTACAACTTATATACTTTCTGTAAGAAATCTTACAGAAATTGAAACCCCCTGTGGCAAGACAGTTACGGTTGTACGTATTTATTATAATTGTGTATTATTTTTCTTCATATTTTTTTTTAAACCTCGGACATCCCACACAGCGCCATCTAGTTCAAAACTAAACAAAACTTAGCTTACCAGACAACTGATATAAATACTTAAACAACCTTTATAATATTTACATATCTAGATATATATTTTTTATTTTACACCCAGACACTGAACTAATAGACATGTTCATGCACATAAATATTTGTCCCGCGCGAGAATCGAACCCGCGATGCTTGGCTCCGCAGTTAAAGTGTCTAACCACTCGGCCAACCGGTCATCAAATTATTATTTATTACGTCTGTTAGATTTATACTTTTAATTTGATTTATATACATATTAATTTTATATTGTGAAGCCTTGGTTTTTTAATTAAATTAAATTTGTAATATTATGGTGATAGTAATTTATTATTCAATTACTTATAAGTTACATAATTACCCATAGTAATTACATAATTTTTCCTTAATTCCGACAGAGAGTGCTAAAGAATCAATCGTATTATTCACAACTTTATTTAAAAGAAACTGAATCTCAGATACTTGGTAGAAAATACTTTATTTTCTAGGGAGCCTTCATTTCTTACATCATTCACTGTACACTGTACACTGTACAATAAAAATAAAGATCTGCACGTAAAACAAACCTGAAGTTGTTTACGGTAGTACGCGGCGTCACGCCGAAGCGCGCGGCAAACTTAAAAGCTTGCCAATTACGGGCTAAAAGCACCTTGGAGGCGAGCAGCTAGTCTGTCTGTACGCGCGGTTTCATCCCCTCATCAATTTTGTACACTTTATTTCATGCTTGCATTTAGAGAACAGAAGGAAAATTGTTAAAAGAAATGTATATTAAGATAAAGGCTCCGTATTCAAATGGATTTTATTTATTTTTATTTGAAGAAAATTTTATAAAATTTATTTTATATTATTAGATATTAAAAGTTTTAGCTTTTTACTTGTAATGAGACATAGACGAAAAAAATTACAAATTTGAAATATTGAATTGAGTTACAAAAATAAACAAAATATATGTTTTCTATCATATAATCATATTTTGTAAAATAATCCATATTTTTAAATAACAGCGATCTGATTTGAGTTATTATGTTATTAATTTTAAATACGAGACTGTTAGCACAATTCTTTTTTCAGTTATCCTCAAAACTCTAAAAGCTCTCTAAACTTTCGTACCAGGCCGCCACTTTTGCAAGGATACATTTTGCGATGTTATTTTTTTAAAGGCGCACCCACATTTAAGTAGCGTGGAAATTTTTCGACATAACCCGAGATCAAATAAGCGGAGAATTTTTTTTCGCTCTTTCCACCCGTGTTGGCAAAGTGCTTTCCTGGTAACGCTTAGCAATCTGTAGACAGATATTACGGATTCTGCCGCGCTTGTGGCGAATTTTTTGCCTTTGTAAAGATTTTTGAATACTCACAAATATAGACTGGAAAAAAACCATTATTGCCTAAATATTAATTAATGTACAAACGTGCATTTAGGCTATGCTATGTCTGGTTTTGAACTGTCACAGTTTATAAGGGAGTATTTTCAGGTTATATAATTGTTTCTGGAAGCTATAATTATGCTTTAGACTGATTTCAGCAATTACCAGCAAGACGCGCAGAATAAGAAATTTTTTGGAACGTAGGTTTGTATTGCGTAAATTATTCAAAAATCATACAAGTAATACGTATTGGTAATAGTAACTAGTAATAGAAATAACAAAAATGTATGAAACACTCTCACATTGTTTTTATCATACTTTCAAGCTCTTTTCAAGCAGCTCTTGTCTCAGTTCCTCGTTCAGGACGCACTCCTACTGAATGTGATGTACATCCTCTTTAGTAAAACACCTCAAGCAGAACGCATTCAAAGGGATGTGACCTGAACGAAGTCTAAAAGTTCTCTATCCAGTATGCCACTTTTGAACCAGGGGCTAGTTACAAATCCAGGTTGTATACTTTTATACCAAATTCCTTTTTCTAACGATTTTAAATGAAAGTAGTCTTTCCCATTTGTTAAACAAGCAATTTTGATTTCAGGAATTTAGTCATAGTAGACTGTTGCCGATTCCACATATAGTCCATCTGTTGTTGCTAAGTCCGCCAGCCTATCCACAATCTCATTTCCTTCAATTCCAACATGCGATGGTATCCATTGCAGGTTTAGCACTTTATTATTTTTGAGTGTATTATACATAACTCCTGAATTTTCATAGGCTGCTGGTCGTCCTCGGCAATCCGAGGTACACCGAGCTAAGTGTTGGCACTTTTAGAATCTGTAAGAATTATTATTTCATTCTCCAGCAGAGAAGAGGCATACGACACTGCTTCACCTATAGCATATAGTTCAGCTGACATAATCGTGGTCTTCGCGGTGAAATGGTAAGTTGGTACGCTAGTATCGCTTTGGGTTGCTTAATAATCACTAGTTTGTAAAAAAATAAATATTCATCTTTCTGATATTATCATGAATTTTTTTTTACTTTTATAAATTTCTTGATGCTGAACGTAAATAAAAAAATTACAATATAAAGTTTTTCCAAAATTTTGTATAATTTTTTATTACATACTATTTAAATATAACCATAACACACGTATATTAACGGGAAGAAAGATAATCGTTATATAGATAGGATTCAAAAAATCATAACAAAATGGCGGCGTCGTAGGTGGCACGAAATAAAAAAAACCTATACGCACGCGATCCGCTATAGAAACTTTCCTTTTTGGCGAGTCAAAGAAAACAAACTCGCGCCCGACGTCCGGCTACGGCGAGGCGACGACGTTAAGGAGCTTAAAACAAAAAGAAAACGAGACCGAAGGCCACAGGAAAACCTTAAAAAGTTTCCGGCATGAAAGTTTAAAAGTGGTCGAGGGGCGTAGTGGGGGTAGATTTAGAGGTAGGGGGCGTTGCCTAGCAACCGGAGGCCCGCGCCCGCTAAATCTGCGTACCCCCACGCAATAACAAGCCAGACTTACGTGACATGTAAAGTTCAGATACATATATATAAAGTAATTAATAATTTCATCATGTTCTTCACCGGGTTTTATTTTGATGTTTTGGATTTCCCATTTATCGATATAACATGTAACGTCCGTATGCGTCTCATAAACTCTAGATTACAAAATATCGTTTCAAGATTTGAAACTATATTGAGAAATTTCGATATGATTCTGAATGTGATGTAGTGAATATCTTGAGAAAAATTTATAATACACCTACATTAACAGTAAGAATTACACAGAAAAATAGACGTTTTCTAAGCAAATCGGCGAAAATAGATTTTCGGGCTACGTTGCATAATCTACACACCGATTAAATACATCAACTTAATGTATTACAAAAAGATAGATTTCAAAGAAGCCTGCAATGAAGTTTGCAATGAAGTTTGCGACATGTCCTTACTTAAAAAAAATACAACACATTTATTATATTTGTTTCAAATTTATTTAAAAATAGAAGTTTATTTAGGAAGACTTCTTTGTTATCACATTCGAATATTATTCTTATTAATTAAAATAAACATATAACTCTAAAGAAATAATAATAAAAATTATAAAATATTTAAAATGGTATTGTTATTTACTTTTTTTTTAATTTACATAATTAATATCTCGGGCATGCCACACAGCGCCATC
This sequence comes from Luffia ferchaultella, assembly GCA_949709985.1. Lineage (NCBI taxonomy): Eukaryota > Metazoa > Arthropoda > Insecta > Lepidoptera > Psychidae > Luffia > Luffia ferchaultella. The sequence continues at coordinate 4,357,453 of OX453258.1, forward strand.
TAGTTCCAAACTAAGCAAAGCTTATATCACGAGTACCGGCCTACATAGTCGTAATAATATTGAAAGTTTCTTTTAGTTCATAGGTTTGTTGCTTTAAATTACTTCTTTCCGCCGTATTGAACAAGTTAATTAAAATTAATCAGATTTTTCGTCAACGCCATGCCATTTCATTGAATACGTTTAAGACTCAGCAAAGACTTATTTCTCTGTCAAATAAATGTCGCCATCTCCAAAAATATGTCATGTTCGCAATTAATAATTTTGTAAAATCGTCTTTTTCTTAAAGTTGTCATCGTTCATAGTACGAGTTATTTCGTTTTCAATAGTACCTTTTACTAAATGGTGTGCTCATGGGAAATACTTTTTAAAAATATAACAGCTAATGTACCCGATGATTTCTAATATTCATAATAAAAAAGTTGAAAGATTGTCAAAATGAAAAATAATAAAAAATAATTTTGATTCACGTCACTGAGGAATAGCCGTTTACAATTTACTTATTTAGGACGAGTTGTTTCATTTATAATTACAGTTAGCTAGCAATATTTTTAACCTCCTTTTTATTTCATATTTTGTTTTATGTCACACTTTATTTTTGAAACATATGAGTATAAAAATTATCAAATGGCCGGCATTTCAGTTCACAATACAATTAAGCTTCACTTAACGTTATTGCTAGGATAAATGAGAACTGAAATACCGGCCCTAAATATCGTAATCTAAGTTTAACTTTAACTATAGACTAAACAACTGCCTTAAATCTACGTGACAACGGTGCTGAACATCCACGTTCTGCGGCTGCAATCGTTTGCTGCCAATAGATAATAGACCTCTTACAATATTAATCAACAAAAAAAAAACAATTTATTTTGAATAATAAAAATAAAACACTAAAGTCATGCAAACTTGATAATTTTCATCCTATCTTTACCTTACATTCAATGTTCTAGATTTTTCTGAGCAAAATTTGTTTTGACACTCCGCACGAAGTCCTGGGATCTCTTTTCATTTACAAATCTAAAATAGGCCCAAATCGAAAATAAATTTCTAAAACTACTTTTCTGGAACTAAGCCATCTTCAGTTTTTAACTTGGTGCCAATTTGACCGACTCATTGGCCGAGTGGTTAGAGGCCCTAACTGTGAAGCCAAGGGTCGCGGGTTCGATCCCCGCCTGGGACAAATATTTCTGTGCATGAACATGTCTATTTGTTCCTTGTCTGGGTGTAGAAGTATCTATTTATGTATATATATTATAAAAAAAATAATATTTAATATGTATATTAGCTTTCTAGTACCCCATAATACAAGCATAATACTTGCTTACTTTGGGACTAGATGGCGATATGTGGGATGTCCCAGATTTTATTATTATTAACAATTTCGGGTGACACACTGACTGAAATACTGAAATGTTTCCGTAAATGTTCCTTTTAACTAACTAATGATATTTCCAATGTTTTACGAGTAGGTATGTGTAGTACGTATACGTATATGCAAACGATTGGGCGGTGACCTTTGGGAACAATAATATTTTTTGTTTGCTATGGATATTTAATTGATAGGTTTTCGATATTATAGTATAGACTATAAAATAAAAAACTGGCCAAGTGCGAGTCGGACTCTCACACGAAGGGTTCCGTACCACCATATAATATTAAAAAAAGAGCAAAATCGTTTGTTGTATTTTAGCCTTCTTTAAATATTTGTTTTATTTTAATTTAATTATTTATTTTTAAAAGGAATATATAACTAAATATTGTGTGAATATTTCAAGCGTGTACTTGTTGCCGTTATCAATATCGAGAAAAAACGATTAAAAAAATCACTTTTATTGTATGGGAACCCCCTTAAATATTTATTTTATTCTGTTTTTTTTTAGTATTTATTGTTATAGCAGCAACAGAAATACGTCAACTGTGAAAATTTCAATTGTCTACAGCCTGATGACAGACAGACAGACAGACAGACAGAAAGAAAGACAGACAGACGGACGGACAGCGGACTCTTAGTAATAGGGTCCTGTTTTTTACCCTTTGGGTACGCAACCCTAAAAATGGTGTAGACACGTGACACAATACAAATTGTAACAACGTTCTGTTACATATCTGACATTACTGACACGCATATACATTGTGTCAGCAATTATACTACCTACCAGAGCAGCAGAAACAGTTTTCACAATGGCAATTAGACATAATTAATATTCGCGACTAAATACAAACGAATGCAAAATCGATCTGCATAAAGTTGGTTAATTAGCATGGTTTTCAAAGAAAGATTTTGAGCGTGTACACGATTTCTAGGCCCCTCTATGTCTAGATTTCTTTGTTATAGATTAATTAGCGAATAGTTTAAGACATGAGTGGACAAAGGTCGTAACTCACAAAATAGACATTTTATTTATTTATTTATTAAATAAAATCTACAGCCAAAAACACAAACAGTTAAGATTTTAAATATATCACAGAGGAAAGGCCATTTACAGATTTCACTTAAAATTAAGAATTGAATATTTTAGCAAAAAAAACAGACTTATTTTCTATACACATAGTGATATAAGATATTTTGAGAAAACATTTTGAGTTTAAAGTTTCTTTTAATATGAACCTTGTTGTGCATTTCCTACTTGTTTTTTAAAATTAATTAAAAATTATAAAAGAAACCGCTCTTATAGCATTGGGAATAGATTAAGCGCATCATAAAACCTTTGTTACACTAAAAAAACAGGTTTTTGATTTTTCGTAGATATGACCTTTGGCCACTCATGTCTTCAGTTTTAGATCTGAGAGGTCTAAAAATATTTATGGCAAAAACTTTTGAACTATTATAAGTTTAGTATGTTTTCACAGACTTCTGGTCCCCAGATAGATCGATCGTCAAAGTCAAAAAAGTTTTTCTGACTTCGTAATAATGGTATTGCGGTTTTATATATTTCAAGCAACTTTAGAATAATATTCTTGTACCAAATTCATGTAATGTTAATAAAAGTTACACAAATATTTACTCATATATTCGAGTAGTTTGTCAATTTAATTTGAATTCTACATACTTCGGTGGAAAGCATGACCATTTTTTCTCTTCCCATTTTCTTTTAAGGAAATTTATGTTTCTTGTTGTGGTAATCGATTAAAAGAAAAATATCTATTACTTGATAATAATATTTATATCAGACAGGCGGCTAAATTGCAAATATTGAAGAAAATGTTTGACGTAAATAATATTAATTTTGATATATTTGATATTTGATATATTAAACGCATTAGTGAATTTTCATAAAAAAGAGATATTTTCAATAAACTTGATAAGACACTTAAGTTTTTAACAGTTTAAATGTTTAATGGTCCCCATTGAAAAAAAAACGACAGAAGTTGCGTCACGTACACTCCTAAAATGATGGGTGTATGTATAATTTAAACATAGATATTAAGAATTGAATATTCAAATTAATCTTTTATTTTTTCTGTTTAAAATCTATTAAACATCTTCATGCCTTAATAATGTAACAGGCCAAGCCCTTTATAAAGATTTCTTGAACCAAGAAAATTAGTTTCATATATAAGGAAGAGGATATTTTTTTTAAATAAGAAAATATATTATTGTTGCAACACATTTTTGTTGGTCTGAGTATGGATAAATTTAGAAGAAAAAATATTTACTTGTTTTGAGAGAATATTCTCTTCCTTATATATGAAACAATATTTTCTTGATTCGAGAATTTGTTTTTACCGTGATATACACTTATGAAGGGTTTGAACTATTACAGATCATATTAACATATAGACCACTTTTTACATCCTTCCCGATTCCCGAGGGAAATCCCAAAAAATATAATAAAAGCTTTATATATCTGTTCTTACGGGTAATGTACAGTCAGTATAATAAAAAACTATTTTACGTAAGGAGACAGACCAGTATAAAATTGTACGTTTCAATAGGGCAAAGCGGTTAGGAATGGAACCTAAATTGATAGGAGAGCGGGGACAAAACTGTTTAATTAAAACAGCAGGGCAACTCTTGGCGCAGTGAAGATAACTAATGCAAAAAATATTACTGACACATAGTACTGTCATTAGCTATATTGTCTATATCCAAAACTGAACTGCATAAAAGTAGATGCTATTCAAAGAAAGATTTTGAGCATGTACACCACTTCTAGATCCTTCTATGTCTAGATTTCTTTATTATAGACTAGTATTCCGCCCGTGGCTTCGCTCGCGTGGACTACACAGTTGTATCGGGACAGTTAAAGGAACGCGACCCTCCAGAATATTGTCACACTTTCTAAAAAAAATTGCAACTTAACTACTTACCTAAGATATCTCTATAGTACCTAATTTCATCACAATCAATTTAGTCATTTTAGCATGTACAATAGTCATACTACCCACAAGTCGGTCCCAAAATTGGTCAGCCATTTTCGAGATATACCTGAACAGACAGACAAACCCACAGACAAAAACCAACTTATATCACTCCTGATAAGTTCTTTTTTATGTCTGCGAAGATTCATTGAAATGGTTTAGTCGTTTTGGAGATTAGCCGGAACAAAAAGACAGACAGACAACCACACGGACAGAAAGTTACCTATATCACTCCTGACAACCTATTTTTAATGTCTGCTTAGTTTCATTAAAATCTTTAAAAGTTTAGCTCGAACATACATACGGACAGACAGACACACAGACAGACAGACAGTTAAAAAATGTCACTCCTGATAATATTTTTATCATATCTGTGAAGTTTCATTGAAATCGGTTTAGCCGTTTCGGAGATCAGCTCGAATATACAAACAAACGGTCAGACAGACAGACAAATAGTAGCCTATGTCACCCACGATAATGCCTCCTGCACGTTTGCGAAGTTTTATTGAAATCGGTTCAGCTGTTTCGGAGATTAGCCGGAACACACAGAGAGACGACACTACAATTTTATTGATATAGATAGATAATATAAATAATAGATAAAGCATAAAATAAACATCTGCGCAGATGACGTCACAGGAAATTTTATTGAAAAAAAAATTGAAGATTAGATTTTTTTTCATTTCAAGAGAAAGATATACATTTTCGGAAATAAATATAAAAATACGCCAAAAATTTTGCTCCTACACATCCTAGCCCTTTGATTTTTCCAATGAGCTAGGGTGTGGATGTGGTTATTGAAATAAATAAATAAATAAAAATAAATAAACCAAAAATTATTGAAAATGTTATAAACACACTGTACCTACTCGTGAGGATTTTTAGCTACCCGATAAATTGATTTACAAAGTTCAATTTATAGACTGGTTAAGGTTTGACACTTAATATCCGTACATATTATTTCAGATTTTATTTTCGGTGATAAATATAATATTTAAGTAGGTACTGATTTTGAAAAAGAATTGTATATTGCTTTGGCTGTCGTCTCGATAAGAATAACAACAAAGTACAATAGTCGCATTAGGTCGCAGAAAAGGCTCTAATGGTGAAGCCAATTAACATGCAAATGTAAGAAAACGACCATTAGAAGCCCGAGGGTTCCCGGGAGAGGCACACACGCTCCGGTATTGATCACACGGCTACATATGTCTGTCTCTTTTTAACTGGCGATATAAACATAAATAGCTCTCAATCTAAAGGTCTTTTAATGCACATTAATCAAGGTAATTGATACTCTATTTTTTACGCGATAAAGTTGATTTTTTATTAAAACTGAAATTGTTGGTTACGATTCTGTAATAAAGATTTCGCCTTTGTTGTGCCAGGGAATTCTGCTCAATGTGTTTAAAGAAATAAAGATCTATTTCATTAACTTTTCTAAGGATTTTCGACTTTAAAATATAACTCAGTAAGTACAGTTTTACATACAAACGAATACGGTATTCAGTTGTTGACAAGTTTAGTTTCGAGATAAGATACTTAGGTAAGACATATCTGATGAGCGATGTCTGTAAACAACCGACGAAGCTATTTATTTATGTATTGGAGTTTGAACTTTAAAATGGTTTATGTATTATTTTAATTTTAGGTATACCACGGTGTTTTTAGACACACGCCATAATATAGGTCAACGTTAGATTGTAAAAACCGTTAGCAACGGTTAAATTGTGTAAGAAAATTATGAACTTAGGGATAACTTGCATTTATTAATGCTGATTTTATATAGTTTCGTTTGTCTAGGTCAAATCGCAGTTAAAATATTTTTTTAGACATATTACACTTAACAATTGTCGGTGTTGCTGTTTAATAATAATAATAATAATAATAACACACACAATCACAACAACGCCTAAGTCCCAAACTAAGCATTAGCTTGTATTTTGGGTACCAAGGGAAGACACCACATACATATAACAACCAAGACCCGGTGCCAGTATTAATATTCATCATATAAATACTGACCCGACCTGGGATTCGAACCCGGGACCTCCAGCTTCGCAGGCAGGGTCGCTGCCCACTAGGCTAAGCGGTCGTTTGGATTGGTTCCATACATTTTTGCTTCATTCATTTTTCTCTAAACCTCTATCCCCCATTACTTGTTTTCCATTCCCATTTATCCCTTCCCACCTTTTTTTTCAAAGCAAAAAGAGAAATGTTTGGAGGAAATAGAGAGAATGGTACGTAGACGGGAGAAAATTAAATGATAGAGAAAGATTCTACAGACAATACGACTACAGCGTAGAAGAACCAAAAAAGATGAAATAAAAGAGAAATTAAAAAGAGACGGGAAAGAAAGACGCAAGGACAATGGGTTCGAATCAAGGTAATATGGTTATAGTAAGTCACAGTTAGGAACGAAACAAACCCATTGGAATTAGTTTCCCGCAGTACAAGATAATCCTATTCAATTTATTCTAAATTGTACTTTGTCCATACCACTTTTTCTGAAGTTTCTGTAATTTATTATCTTAGATATAAACAAAATTGTAACAATTAAAATATATCTTATGCAAGACAGAGACAAAAATGCTTTAATCGGTCCCCCCTCGCAGTACCACCAAAATTCAAATTTTTCTATCAGCAGAAGGAAAGCGCTATAAAAGTGGTCTTTTTGTAGTCCCGTTGTTACTATAGATAGCCGGACCACGCTTATAATCAACTCGATTTTGCGTGTATGGAGCGAGTGACGTTTCTTAGACCTCGGGCTAGAAGAGACATTAGGAGGAGTTCTAATTTTAAAGCATCAATCTCGCTATTTCTCGCATGTCTATAATTGTCTTCTTTTTTCCATTTTGGTTTTTTTCTCACTTCTTTTGCGCCGTAGTTGTTTTCTCTGTAAAATCTTTCTCTATATCACTAAATTTCCCCCGTCTACCCTTCATTCTTTTTCCACCACATTTTCTCTTTCTGCTTTAAGAGAAATGCCGTTAAAATTCGAGCAATATTCGTTTTAAAAAATTTAAATTAATTAATAATTAATTAATTTTAAAAAAGCTATTCGAGCTTTAAATGAATCAAAATATAGAGATAACCTAACGGCTCACTGTAAATAAAGTACCATTCTTATAGTTCCATGTTAGCACATCTATGAAAACATTATGGTGGACGACGGTCACAATATAATAATAATAATAATACATAGGACTTCCCACACAGCGTCATCTAGTCCCAAAGTAAGCAAGTATTATGCTTGTGTTATGGATTACTAGACAACTGATATAGATACTTAAATATTCTTTATAATATATACATATATAAATATTTTTGCGAAGACACCACACACATATAGCAACCAAGACCCGGTACCAGTATCAATATTCATCATATTAATAAAATACTGACCCGACCTGGGATTCGAACCCGGGACCTCCAGCTTCGTAGGCAGGGTCGCTACCCACTAGGCTAAGCGGTCGTCTATATCGTAAATATAAACAGGTACTAGAGGTAAGCATATGTTTACGACACGTAGATTCAGACATTCAAAAGCAAACATTTCCTTCCTAAGCAACTGTGTTCGTTTTTATAATAGTTTTCCAATGGAGTATTAGGTAAATAGCAGATAGGTAATAAAAGAAATGTGTAACATTTCAGTTCATAAAAGAAACCTTGTTATTCTGTCAAGAAATATTTAATGAGAATAACGCATGGTCATTAATGTAATAGGTATACCTACTGAAAAAAGATAATACCTATAGTAAAAAACACCGGAGAAGATTTTTTGCCGGTTCTTCTTCTTGTAGTATTTCTGAACCGGTGGTGAATGCATCTTACATCGAATCAAGAATTTAGGAATGCCCGGACATAGCGTTGCGAACAGTTTACCGATGCACTCCTAGTAAGTCAGCCAGGGCCGGCGCTAAGGGGGGTGTAAGGGTAGTAGTACCACCAGGGCCCGGACTAAGAAACGGGGGCCCGGTTCATTGATTTATTTTTTTCAAAGTAAGGTGGGTTGGGCCCCGCAATGTTTTATACCCGGGGCCCGATCTGGCTCTCGCCGGGCCTGAAGTCAGCTGGCTATATATGCAGGCGTCGACTTGAACACACTCATACCATAGTAAGTCTATTGACCATCATACATTGCGAAGTTCCACTCACACATACTTACGCAGTCGCTATTGCATCATATTTGTTTCATTGGTGGTTCAGTGAAATAAAGTCTACAGTTTTTATTACATCTGTGCATTGAATAAAAAAATTTTAGCTGTGGGGACCAAACCATCGGTTATTTTGGTTTCTTACCATTGTTTTTTAAAATTATATTTCATAAATCTTACGAATACACAAAAAAAAAACTTTTCTTCAGTGCAGAGTTTGATTATATGGTTGTTATATGTATGTGGTGTCTTCGCAAAACTGTTTATATATGTATATACCTATTATAAAGAATATATAAGTAGGTATGTATATCAGTTGTCTAGTAACCCATAACACAAACATAATACCTACTTGCTTACTTTGGGACTAGATGGCGCTGTGTGGGAAGTCCCATGTATTATTATTATTATACATGGATTATTATACATGGATTATTATACAAAATATGATCCTGTTGCAAATATTTGGAATAAGAAAGGTTATAAAATGCTGTGAAAAAAATAGATATGAAATAAACTAGTGTCGACATCTGTTAAAGATTACGAAAACTAAAATAAAAGCCTGTGAGCATGCGCCACGTGAAAAGACTTTTCAGTTTATTATGAATCTTAAATCTTAACGTTAAAGACCAATTTTGGATGTCAAACTTGCGCCTGCGTAGTAAAATCGATTTGTTGATTATTGTCATGTCGTTTGGTGTGATTTTGTGTGTGAATTTATTAGAATTTTCCAGAAACAGAAATTACTAATGGATATAAGATGATAATCGAAGGTAGGATTATTCTAGCACTGCAAGTAAAGATAATTTATTTTCTTTGTGACAAGGTAATCACAATCAGTAATACCTATCTACTAGTTTTTTTTGTGGTAATTTAATTTAATAAAAATATTTAGTTAATAAAATATCTGACGACCTATCTAATAATAAGAAATAAGTACATCTAGGCGCATTTGTATGGATGCTCAAAAGGGACAGTAGTGTCATGGTGTCATGCAATGGTGGTGTCTTATACTTGAAAATAAATGTAATTTTTATGCCCTGGTGAATTAAAGGACATAAGCATTTTTTTTCACACATCCCATCATGTGGGATATCGTTGGACAGATCTTTGAAAGTGCAATACAGGTTTTTTAGTGACTTCTAGGTACTAATTTCCTAGGTTTTGGAGGGTGCAGATTACAAACATAACATTTTTATTTACCGTTTCCTTTCACTTCTTCCACACGTATACATTTTTAGCTAGTTTGATAAATCTCCATTTTATAATCTCTATAAAAAGATTACTTCTACATACACAAGTTGATACACTTGATTTTTTTAAATGATATAATTGCAGCACCGGGTTCTGTGTAGCCATTCATTGAAACGCACAGCGAGGTCTTTCCACATTTTTTTTTCTGAATACTGACAATTTTTACAATTCGTATATTTTTCGCCAACTATTTACACCTCGTCTACTGTCAATTACGCTTAATAATATAGAGAGTTCTAGGGCTTTCCTAATAATAATAATAATAATAATAATAATAATAATACCTGGGACATCCCACACAGCGCCACCTAGTCCCAAAGTAAACAAGTATTATGTTTGTATTGTGGGTACTAACTTGACAACTGATATAGACATACTTCAATATTCTTTATAATATATAGATCATATATGTTAATGTACACAAATATTAGTCCCGGGCGGGAATCGAACCCACGACCTTCGGTTCTGCGGTTAGGGTCTAGACCATTTGTCCAATCGGTCAGTCACCAAAATATCGACCGTACTTACATATTGCAACTAAACTAGTGATGCGAGTAATAGACGTGGAGTCGAGATGCTCATAAATCTACAGTAATACTCATCCCATTTACAATATAACCATAAAGGAATGCGTGTCACGCGTAAGTGATTTTTGAATAATCGCAAGGGATTAGCGTGTTAGGGGTGCCATAGTATGGTACTCGGCATATGTGGGGGACACTTGTCGACAAGTCGGGGGCACTATCGCGCCCCCTACCGATTGTCGGTACGTAAGGGCGGCTCGTCTTTCTGTCCAACCAACTGTCGCGGATCGCACCTGACCCGCGAATGTGTCAATGTTGAATAAATGTGTGTTTATTTGCGAATAATTATTATTGTATTTGGGTCGAATTATGACACGCGGTGGGGTGTTAGTTTTCATAGAAATTAATAATACTATATTTCATCGAATTCGATGTCGGTAAATGTATATGTTTTTATATTCATTAAACAACAGTTTGATATTTATTACAACACTTGTCAAATTAAATTTTGTACTCTGCGCATGACATGTCACAAACGCTACCCTCCATGTTGTGACGTCAAAATTGTAGTAAACATAACCTACGCTTACCCAACTTTGATGTGATTGTGACTGCTTAGTGGGCCAAAACCCTTGTGATCATTTTCCTGTTCACCATACCACATTGATGATATTTTAAAGTTTTCCCCTTTTGTTATAATAATATCCACGTAGGCTGTGCCGGTTGCAGAGCGTAGCGAACCGATTCCTAACTTAGTCGGGTCCGATTTTAATTTGCATAAAACCTAGCTATTTAAAAGAACAATGCGGAATAATCGAAAGGTATGTATATATTCGTTGTCTAGTACCCATAATACAAGCTGTGCTTAGTTTGGGACTATATGCCGCTGTGTCAAATGTTATTTATGATTATTATTAGGTATATAATAATCATAAATAGGGTTTAAACGAAATAAATATATTTGACAAATTAAAGTATGAACTGTACTTTGTCGTAAAAAACGATATGCATATCATTAAATAAAAGCATAATAAATTAAAAACGAATTCGAAATTAAAATCTAATAAAAAATTAAAAATAATATCTAAATAAAGTCAACGTGGGAAAATTTTAATTGTTTTTAAAGTTATAAATCAACAAACACGTCATTGTCGCCTCTATGTTGTTATTAACTACGCCAAGAATCGAAAACGTTAATCGTTTAATCGAATCGTATACGATGAAATACGACGTTAATTTGAGCGAAATGAGGTGTGAATATTGGTTCGCGACGGGACGTTTTCGCCCGGGGCGCGCGGCGGGGGCGCACAGCTGTCCAGTTGGCTCTCGTATTGTATTGGGATGCTTGTACGACACGAACAGTTTTTAGTTTTAAATAGACTAATCAATAGTACTAGACTCGTTTTTTAGGGTCCGTGGCCAATGGCAAACAACCGATCCCTTATTGTTTCGGTTTGTCTGTATGTCCGTCTGTCACAGTCATTTTTTCTCGGAGACTATTGGCTCTACATAAACGTCAAGAAGTTAGGAGTAATCTATAAACCGATATGCAATGGTGTAGTGAAATTATAAAAAATAAGTTTTTTTGAGGAATATCACCGTATATAGGACACAAAATTCGGTACCTATAGATAGGTCTTTAAAAATGGTATCTAGGTTTCAAAATTTATTTAAGTCAATAGTTGTTAAGATATGCTCTTTTAAAGTCATAAAAAATGTGTCTATTTTGTCTATGGAAAATATAGAAAACTATGGTCGAAAAGTCAAAGGGGGGAAATTGAACAAATACTGTCACAGCTCTTACCTACTCAACCGCAATGTTCATTTGTCACTATGAAAAGTTTGTCGTTTTTCAGGCTGGCTCCTGCTGCTCTCTGTAGCAAGTATTGGAAGCCTACGTCGTGGTCCTCATCACCCCCGAGGCGCGCATCGCCATTTGCGGCCTGCCAGAGGCGCGACTCTCACTGAAGATGAAGCGATTTTACACGATACGCAGTAACTATATTATTGTTATTATTTGTCTCTATGTCTGCTTGCTTGCTTGTTTTATACTTAATGTTATGTATTAGATAACAAGCTTACATGTTAAAACTGTTACATCGTTGTTTAAAGACAGGCAATCTGGGTGTCGCTGAATCAAAGAGCGTTTGTGAAAGTACGTACGTTTTGCAGTGTAATCACAGTAGTTTATTTTCTATGTCATTGTTTTTATTTTTTATTTAACGGCGCAAGGAGAGAAATTATGAAACAAACCATAAAGTTTTAAATGAAGATGCTTCATTTACAACTATCAAGGCAAGGGAGCAAAATACCTCTTTTGCTACGTTGTGTAATATAGGAAGATGTTATTTTTGCTATACGTAGTAGCTGTTTGTGAATTAAAGTGCGAAATGAATAATGTAAAAAAGATGCATAATCAATACTTCATTCTACATTTTTAGAGAACTCGGTTCGTAATATTAAAGAGAATAACGCATTTGTGTTATGTATGTTGTATGAGGCTGTGGCGTTTTGTATGCGTGGATCACAGACCAGTCAACCTATAGACCACGCTTTAATAAACGTTGATACGAAAACGAAATCACCAAAAAGTGGCGGGGTGCGGGGAGAGGTCGGCTAGTTTTCATTGGCTCGTTCAAAATTGACAATATCGCTGACAAATAGGCTTCCGACATGCTTCCAACTGACCGCTCACAAGAGACGTAGTTATGTAGTTATGGTAGTGTCACTACCATAGCCTTGGCGAATGCTACTCCCTGTCAAAGCGTGGTCTATAAGGTTGACTGGTCTGTGGCGTGGATTAATGGATATGTGGATATCTAGGGTGGATATTGTCGATGTCACTATCGATATTTACAAACTATCGTTATCTTTCGAGGTTAGCGAAGCACTACACATCGATAGTGGGTTATACTTTGATTTGATCATGGGTCTATTACCAAAATAATACTGAGAACTTCCAAGAGTCATGTCATGCTGATAGTCATCGCGTTAAGCCGTGTCAGTTCTGGTTGCCATCATTAGATGGCAGTCGTTAAAATGCACTAACCCGCACTATAGTAGCGTAGTGGATTAAGCTCCAAGCACCCTCATTCAAAGGGAAGGCCTAAGCCCCTGCAGTGGGGCATAATGGGTTGATATATAGAACAAAAACTGTATGCCGTGCTAAGATAAGATTACAACGAAGATTTGTTATGTTCTTGTTTGTATAAAGTTAATATTTTTTCAAAAAATAATCGACAAATTATTACTCATAGTTATCTAATTTAAAAATAAGTAGTGAATTGCTAAATAAATAAAGAACACACAAAGAACAAAAGGTGTTTTGTTGAGATTACAGAAACATTATAAAATTATGCGATTGACTTGGATTTCAATTAATCTATATTAATAAAATTGGAGTGTCTGTCTGTCTGTCTGTCTGTCTGTCTGTCTGTTCCGGCTAATCTCCGAAACGGCTGAACCGATTGGAATGAAACTTTGCAGACGTGCAGAGGGCATTACTGCGGGTGACATAGGGTACTTTTTGTTTGTCTGTCTGTCCATCTGTCTGTCTGTTTGAGCTGATCTCCGAAACGGCTGAACCGATTTCAATGAAACTTGGCAGACGTGCAGAGGGGATTTTCAGGTGTGACATAGACTACTCTTTGTTTGTATGTCTGTCCGTCTGTCTGTCTGTTCGAGCTGATCTCCGTAACGGCTCAACAGATTTCAATGAAACTTGGTAAACGTGCAGAGAGTATTGTCAGGTGTGACATAGGCTACTTTTTGTTTGTCTGTCTGTCTGTTCGAGCTGATCTCCGTAACGGCTGAACCGATTTCAATGAAACTTGGCAGACGTAAAGAAAGCATTACCGGGGGTGACATAGGCTACTATTTGTCTACCTGTCCGTCTGTCTGTCTGTTGCGGCTAATCTCCGAAACGACTAAATCGATTTCAATGAAACTTTGTAGACGTATCTATGTGACCACGTGACCAAATGTTTAAATGCTTATATTTTCGAAACCATCAATCCCAGACCTATCGTGTTGGTACTCAAACTTGATGTTTTGACGAGATCTACGTGACCACGTGACCACATTTTTAAATGCTTATATTTTCGAAATCATCAATCGCAGACCTATCGTGTTGGTACTCAAACTTGATGTTTTGACGAGATCTATGTGACCACGTGACCACATTTTTAAATGCTTATATTTTCGAAACCATCAATCGCAGACCTATCATGTTGATACTCAAACTTGATGTTTTGACGAGATCTATGTGACCAAGTGACCCAATTTTTAAATGCTTATATTTTCGAAACCATCAATCCCAGACCTATCGTGTTGGTACTCAAACTTGATGTTTTGACGAGATCTATGTGACCACGTGACCACATTTTTAAATGCTTATATTTTCGAAACCATCAATCGCAGACCTATCATGTTGGTACTCAAACTTGATGTTTTGACGAGATCTATGTGACCACGCGACCCAATTTTTAAATGCTTATATTTTAGAAACCATCAATCCCAGACCTATCGTGTTGGTACTCAAACTTGATGTTTTGACGAAATCTATGTGACCATGTCATATTACCTAATTTCATAAAAATTTCATAAGATTTCTTAGTTAGGCAGTTAAATTTCAGAACGTTCTAGAAAGTGTTACAATGTTCTAGAGCGTCGCGTTCCTTTAACTGTCCCCGTACAACTGTGCTCCACGCGAGCGAAGCCCGCGGGCGGAAAGCTAGTCTATAATAAAATTGGAATTTTTCTTCGTTATTTAATGTGCATGATAGGACAACTACGGAATCGAGAAGCTTAACTCTGTCTCACACTTAATTGCTTTTACTATACGCAGACACATCGAGGAGGATGCGGTGGTGCTGACTGCAGAACAGCTGGCTAGAATGTCACCGCAAGAGCTTGAGTTCCATTACTTTAGTGCTCACGATTTCGATCGTAACTCCAAACTCGATGGGTTGGAGCTTTTGAAGGTGAATATTATAGAATTCTGATGTGATGATTTGCGGAGGTTGTATGAAAGTTCGTAATTTTTCCAATTCTTTCTAATTCTGCGGTCGATTTAGTGTATTTCTACTTGGAAACATTTTACGAATCGTCTCATGGTAACTGTTGATAAGTAAAACTTGTTAATTGAGTTTAGATACGCTAACTGGAATGTTGGAATCATACAATACTAGATGTCGGATAATTTATTTGTTTATTTTAATTTATTTTAACAATTTAACAAACTAATAAAACAATGTTATTGTTTTGCATGGAAATATGAATGTCAGTTTTGGGCGTCGCGGCCCTGTGGAACGCTTTGCTTATGTACGGGGGGGATGAAATATGCATCAGTGTGTGACAAAATTAGACAACTGTCATGTAACGTTATGAACGAGAGTCGAATTTGATTCCTTCGATATCACCAAACTTATTTTATGCTTTCTCTATAGGGCTATGCGCGCGAAAACGACGTTCTTTTCTCCATGTTGTTTTGTGTGAAAGTTCACATTTGGAAACTTAATAAAATTAATATAAAATAAAAATTTGTTTAACATAAGATACTTAATAAAGTGAATTTTTTCAGGCTATATACCATACCATGGAACACGAAGGCGACAGTCCCGAATCTGAATCGTCCATTGAACCGGGAGCTAGTGACTTGGAAGCTTTTATAGGTAATTGAGATTTCCCTATTGAAAAAAACCTGACTGCCTTAAAAAAAACTTAATTATAAAGTTAAATCATTAAAAATTTAGAAAATTACCAAATATTTTAGAAACGAAAATTAGCAATAATTTTAATTTTTATGCATAAAAATATTCATTTCTTTTTTCTGTAATATCTTTTTAGACAAATACCTTTTTTGTTTTAATTTACAAAACAAGACCTTCAAATCAAGTGTATTTGCTACTATATTGCTGTTCTGTTGGAGTCACTCAGATTCAGGGTTTTTGTAAAAGAAAAGAAAGGTATTTGTCTCGATGAATTGTATTTCGATTTATGGTTTATAACTTCTTGAATGACGTATCAGTCAGTTTCTTCTTTTATGTGCATAAGTAGATAATGATTGCAATGACATTAAATATTTGCTTTGGAAAAATTTCCAGCGCTCGTGGATAAAACTTTGGCTTTGGACGACACGGATGACGACGGTTTTGTATCGTACGCCGAATATCGGGCAGCAAGACAAGACCGCGACGCGCATCGCACTGCCGCCGTGCTGGCTGAAAATCACGATGCACCTGATTAGCCCAAAACGAAATATTCAAACCTCTTACGATTACTTTTTCGTGGTCTTATAGTGAGCTTTATTATTTATTTAATTTTCAAATTGTTTAATTATTATTGAAACTTACGCCCCAGCTCACGCCTTTATAACACTTTATTTTCCGTTTTAGTTCCCTTAACTGTAGGCAATTACAAGTTAACTGGTTTCTGTTCATTACTTTGAATTTTGTATCACAACTATCATTTCCGCCACTGAACGTCCACTGGATTTGGACGTTCCCCCTAAATCTCTATGACACATAGGCTACTTGTATCCAATGGCAAACGGGAAAGAATTTCCTTGGAGAAATTCCAAGCATAGTTCTTTCCATAGCTCGTCAAGCGACTTTGAGCTTGTTAACGAGGCTAACATTTGGGGGTTACGTCACATTTCCGTAAGTCTTAATTGACTTTAAAGACTGACCAATCGGCCGAGGAGTTAGACACCATAACTGCGGAGCAAGGGTCGCGGGTTTGATTCCCGCCCGGAATAAATATTTGTGTGCATGAACATGTCTATTTGTTCCGTGTCTGGGTGTTAAATATTTATATATGTATATATTATATAGGATATTTAAGTATATTTATCAGTTGTCAGGAACCCATAATACAAGCTGTGCTTAGTTTGGGCCTAAATGGCGCTGTGTGGGATGTCCAAGGTATCATTACTATATAATTACCTTTACGAGTTTTTAGAGTTAGACAATGAGCTCTGTTTTGTACAAGGAGCGAACAACTGCATTCATTTATTTTTAGTAGGAGCGATTTGAACAAAAATTCGAACTTACAAAGCCTTGTTGGGTTCAAACTGACGATTCGTAAGCGTATACATTACTAGAATCGAAATTATAACACGTAAATATTTAATAAATAACTCATCGAAATTAATTCAGCTGTTTCCAACTTGAAAGTTCCAAATATTGTTGTTTTGACAACTTGAAGACCAAAAGAATGCTTCATACAGAATTAGAAAAAAAAGCTTATCCGGCTCCAGAACAGATTTATCATATAAATAAATATGACGTAAGTGTTTGATACTTAAGTGTTTGGACCAATATTTTTAACAGGTAGTTTTTATATTTTTTTTCCAAAATATAGACTATTCTACCTTTCTCTTAAAACAAAAAAAAAATAAATCGATAACTCACTGAGTTATTTTCGCCCAAAAATGATTTATGAAATATCCCTGTGACGTCGACTGGATAGATAGATGTCTACTATTTGCATTATCTTAGACTATATAGACGACCGCTTAGCCTTGTGGGCAGCGACCCTGCCTGCGAAGCTGGAGGTCCACGGGTTCGAATCCCAGGTCGGGTCAGTATTTATATGATGAATATTAATACTGACACCGGGTCTTGGTTGTTATATGTATGTGTTGTCTTCGCTTGGTACCCAAAATACAAGCTAATGCTTAGTTTGGGACCTAGGCGTTGGTGTGATTGTGTGTGTTATTATTATTATTATTGTTATTATTAACTTTAAAATTTTGGTCCATATCCATTTCGAAAATGACGTAACATTTTGTTTATTTAGGTTTGTGAAGTATACAAAATGATGGTAATTCAAAAACCGCTTCGAGGCATATAATTAAAATATAGTATTTTATTAGTTACGCATCGAAAAAATCTAAGATTGTAGATTTGATTTTTGTGACGTCATGCGATACTTTACTTTGACCGCAAGCTTTGATTATATAATCCCTGGATAGAGAGTCGGTGTTAAAAAACGTAGATAAAAATATCACCTATCTGTTCGGTTATAATTCACGCACATAGAAACGGTTTGCGCACGGCTAGTAATGGCGTGGTGAATGTATGTGGTCTGTTGAGTCACACACAAAGTATGTTAAAGATGGCCCGCCATTTTTGTTGACATTTTATTGCGAGGGTCAGACATTATATAATCAAAGAATCCAAGTTATCCCGTCAATTAATTTAAACAAATGTGACAGACCAGACGTGTGAAATATTTATTTGCTCAGTATTTATATGACAAAAAAATTAAATACTGAAATCAGTCTTAGAATAATCTAAGAATTTAGAATCTATGGTTTCAGAAAATTAGTTAAAAATAAGACCTTTGAAATACTTCACACCCCTAATTGCCTTGAAAGCGTGCCACAAAAAATCTAGTCTATACACCGGAATTATGACATTCCTTGCAGCATAGATTTATTGAATATTTTCTTAATTCCCGCATTGGTAATGGTCACAGGTCATGCCATTTTCACCTCGCATAGCTGCTTCGCGTAATCCCGTAGTTATTTCTTCATAATGATTTAATTCCATGTCGTTTCTGTAAAAACATCAACACATAAAACAACTTATCGTCAATAATTATTTAAGTGTAGTCTTAAATAAGCTACATACGTACCTACTTATGGAATCGCATTACAATATTGCCTCACAAACAGTCCAAAAACGAATTCAAGGCTAATTATAAGAACAGGAATATTATAAGATAGACACCAGAACACAAAGTAAGCTTTCGCTGCCTTACCGGAGCTTTACATAAAATACTGGTCGCGTCATGTAAAAAGAACGTTAGAAGATGAAGATTAGAAGAAAGTGGATGGGATGTGTTTGCGCATAAGTACACTCGCTCACGAAACTACTAGGCCTTTTGTTTTATTTTGAATTGGCCTTTCGCTCTTCGGCTTCCTATATTGGTAATTGGTACATATTGAAAAATATATTCGAAATGATAGAATATCGTTAACCTTTTAACTTGTCATCAATTGTCTCTGTCAATCAAATAGCTCGTGACTTTCAATCTGACCAAATTTGGTTCATATGTAGAGTATAGGTTAAATCGCCTAATACGCAGCTTGACCCCAGTGTTCTTTTTACATGACCCGACCTACAAGTGTAGTGTACCGCGTTTGGCAATAGCGCTTGTTAGAGGTCCGGTACAATATCAATTTTAATAAAGAGAAATGATCGAAAACGATGTCGATAACCCTGACACTCTATTTCCCCTTCCATAGTGCCTTAGGTACTGTTGCTGTACCTGTTGACCCCTCCCACACTTCTCCGCACACCTTTTCCTGCATTTACGGGTTACGGTGTCCTAATAGTTCAGTTGATAGCGCTCGTTCTAGTCTTACTAATATTATTATTCCTATTTCTATGAGGCTAATGGACTTGGTGCTTATTCTAAATTCACTCTATCCACCAATTCGTTCTTCATTCGCCATTTTTATGCCTAGATATCTTATTTTATTCGGAATACCAACAGCATTTTTACATTTAGTAATACCAAAATTGACATAAACATAGCTATTAATAGGTATTCGCATCTAGAAACTGAGGATATCAGAGGAGAGGAGGATGAGGAGGAGAAGGAGGAGAGGAGGATCATCTAAAGACTCCATTATTGAAAATATTAATAACTAAGTGAAATCTTCATATTAAAGTATTTGTCCCGAAAGAATCATCGTTAGTAAGTCAAACATAAATACTACGTTTAAGAAACGTGCTACCGCGAGTGTACTGAAGAAGGGTATTATGCCCCGGGCGGCTGCTGATCAACGCAATTGTCAGTCGCCCGCGCATCGCTACGGTAATTTGATAACTTTGTGGCGCCATATCCCATGTTTTAGTACTGAGTGATACTAAAAGAAAAACACGTATTTTATTATTTACACCAAAGACATTAAAATTTGGTAGATGATGAAAAAATCATTAGGTTTTTACCATCTGACTTAATTCCCGAATTCCAATTAGAGTCTGAAGAAAAAACGTAGGGACACATAAAACGCTACATAAAGTATATTATACGTAAAAACACAGAATAGGTATATACGAGTATACGTGGTGTTCGGCTGTACGTAGTCCAAACTTATAGAGCGTTTTTCACCGAACGTTAGCTTCTCGAACCAACAAAAGATAAAAATAAAATAAGATAATTGATAAAAAAAAATAATTAAAAAAAATTAAAATTTAAACGTGTTTTGCTTGGTGACCGTTGGTTTGCTATATCTGTGCACTTGAAATGTTTTGTTTAGGTTAGTAAACTCTACACGCTCTATAAATTTGGACTACGTTCAGCCGAACACGCGGTATGTTATATACGGCATGTTCGGTTGTACGTACTCCAAACTTATAGATCATCGTGTAGAGCTTACCGAACTAAATAAATATTTTTCTAAAAATGAATAAGATTAAACATGCTTTAAGACCTCGAACGAAGCTTAACTGAAAAACGATGAAGCGAATTTCGGGTTGCATGTTTTAAAACATTTAAGGCGACGACGTGAGGCTATTGACGACCGCTTAGCCTAGTGGGTAGCGACCCTGCCTGCGAAGCTGGAGGTCCCGGGTTCGAATCCCAGGTCGGGTCAGTATTTATATGATGAGTATTAATACTGGCACCGGGTCTTGGTTGTTATATGTATGTGGTGTCTTCGCTTGGTACCCAAAATACAACCAAATGCTTAGTTTGGGACCTAGACGTTGTTGTGATTGTGTGTGTTATTATTATTATTATTATTATTATTGTGACACTAAAAAAAACGGTACAATTAAATCGATCAGAAAACGGCTTGCGCGTATTTTGGGAACATTTTTGGCATCAAATAATTTTTGCAATATAAAATATATTATTAGTTACCCTTGCATCAATTTAACTCCTTGCAGCAACAGATCAGCGCCAGAATAATACAATGATGCTTGTTGAGGCCTTTGACATGCCGTCCTGAAGAGACATCCGTAGTCCTTGTTATTTTCACCCGAGAGATAACTCAGGTATAAAAGTATTTCGTCTTCCGTTATGTAGCTGGCATTTTTGTTATCTGTGGAATATAGATAAAAAGTTAATGGCGATAGTTTTGTGTGTTCCATTTCTAGACAGTTTTTGTTCATAAACACTTAATTTTTGCATTATCAAATGTGCGAAAACATATCTACGCAAATAGTCCTCAAAGTACAAATATTTCAGTATTGTTTTCATTGTGTAAATCTTATAAACTTATTTGCTCTATGTCTTTTTGTGCTATAGTGTTTAAAAATACAAAATAAACTATCAATGTAGAATATAGTTAAATGCGATGAATGATCCATAACTGAACGGTTGACCGAGTGGTTAGAGACCCTAACTGCGGAGCCGAGGGTCGCGGGTTCGATTCCCGCTAGGGACAAATATTTGTGTGCATGACCATGTCTATTGGTTTCTGGGTGTAAAAAGTAAATATTTAAGTATGTATACCAGTTGTTTAGTAGCCCCATAATACAAGCATAATACTTGCTTACTTCGGGACCAGATGAATTGAAAATAAAATGAAATTACAGTAAATTTTTATCATTTTTCGAGTAGGTTCGAAGTTATGGAGTCTGGAAGGTCCGGAAAACTATACTTATACCTAACATAGTAACTTTGACCGCATGCTAGTCACCAACAGGTCCGGCAGTTTTACCTAGAACCCAGGGAGAGGAAGAAACTACAAGGGAACGGTACATCCCCGTAGAACATTAAAAAATAAAACTAGCTTGTAAGATATAGGTAGTCTGTGATAAATGCACAAAACCATAATAACACTAACCGAAATGAGATATAATAAACATTAATTCTATTCTATTCATAAAATCCACTTAAGTGTAAACACGCGAACGAAGTTGCGGCCAGGTGCTAGTATCATATAATACGTACTCTTATTTCTATTTTCTACTAAATACTATCTATAATTTCATATTTAAGTTATTTAAATCCTATATATTCAATTATTAAATCATGAACTCTTGTTAGCTGACGAAGTAAATCGGACTACTACTACATATAATACGACATTGCCAAATCTAATAGCATGGCATGTAACTATAGAAGGCAGTGGTTTAACCCAAAATTTTAGATTAACCAAAAATTTTAAAATTTTTACCATATAGACCAGATTATACCTTCTTCTAAAAATAAAACAAAATTAAATCTGAGATATTCTTAGTAATTTATTTCCAAAAATTGATTCATAAAATATGCCCATGACGTCATCTGGACAGATGTTTACAATTTACATTATATTATTAAATCGCCCTAATCATGTCACATCAGGGCCAATTTCAACGTCAAATTAATATTAATAAATACCTGTGAAATTAATAAATAAAAAAATTTTATATTTTGAGAGACTATTCTAGAACCTTATT
The DNA here is from genome assembly GCA_949709985.1 of Luffia ferchaultella. Classification (NCBI taxonomy): domain Eukaryota; kingdom Metazoa; phylum Arthropoda; class Insecta; order Lepidoptera; family Psychidae; genus Luffia; species Luffia ferchaultella. Next base: position 4,380,151 of record OX453258.1, read on the forward strand.
TCTTTTAATTTTAATTACCATCAGCGCAAATTTAAAAATCGGACCAAGCCTATCGGACCCTTTTTATACGTGTAAATCTTTTAGATGTCAAGTCGTGTGAGAGATCGAAATCTATTAGTGTAATCTGTAAGATCCCAATTTCTCCAGGCAAAACCCTAAAACATACCAATTTATATATATACAATTTTACTTCCCATATGTGTATCTCTTCTAAGGTTTAATCCCGTAAACAGGATTACACTGGAACATGGAAAACGCATTACTTTGTGATGGTCATTCTATAATGATACAAAAGGAGCGGATGTAGCCAGATGTGTATTTTTTGTTGTCCACTACACGCTTGTTAACCATATAATCGTTGGTTAGGATGGACAAAGGGTTTAATACTGCTGGTAAGGTCAATAATATAAATGAATTTAAATATCTAAAGTTGTGGAATTCGTTCGCTAAATATTCTAAGAGATGACGGTTTTCACAAAGTTTGTAATTAGTTTGTTGTAGATACAATGTACCAATGAGTTTTTCTGACTTAAGTACATAACTATCACTGGCTCCGTGCCTCGGAGAGCACGTTAAGCATTCGGTCCCGGACGCTGTCAATATATGGCGGTCGTTACAATCCCCAACCCGCAGTGGAGCAGCGTGGTGGATTTAAGCTCCAAGCCCCCCCCCCCTCACCTGGGGGAGGCCTAAGCCCCTGCAGTGGGGTAAAAATGGGCTGATGAAGTGAAGTGAAGTGAAGATACACAGAAGTAAGAAATCTATAAAATGACTTCAGGCTCAACCTAACATGTCCATAATAATCGCCCAAAGTTTAACTATACGTAAATGGGTAGTGTGTTATGGATAAAACTCTAATGTTGTTCTTAAAAACCCTTTTAATTTCCTCAGATTCAATAATACTTAAACGTACAAAAATCTAATAAATCAGAGAGTAAAAAATAGGTCGGCATCGCTTCTTTGAGGGATGCCGTGTTTATTATAAATGGTATATCGGTAACATTGTGTAAGTCTAACGGTTTGTTGTATTGTATACCACTTTACAGATAATTTATTGAGGAATAGTTTTAAGGTATTTTTTAGATCGATTTATACATATATTTATTTAAATAAAAATTTTATACTACGAAAAATGGACGCTGTCAGTAATGTTGAATAAATGAAACCATCGAGCGGCGGCTTTATAAATAATGCCCATTCCGCATAATTGGCCAATCGATTGGCAGAACTAAAGGACGCAGGTGCGATTCCCGTCCGGGACAAATATTCGTGTACATGATGCCTATTTGTGTAAAATATTTATATATTTATATAATACTTTATGCATTATAAAATTTATTTAAATATGTATACCAGTTGCCTATTACTCATAAACAAGCTCTGCTTGGTTTGAACCTAGATGGCGCGGTGTGTAATGTCACAGGTATTATTATTATTATTTAAACGAAACAATTAATTTAGATGATAAATAAATAATTTGTAAAATATAAATAAAAATTTAATTACAGCTTTTCGCGAAACATATCTCGTAAATGAAATAACATTTTATTATTATAATGTAAAATGGGTGTGTTGAAAATAATTTTTATAATTTATTTATTTATTTATTTATTGAAAGTAAACTTACAGCTATAAATAGTTTGCAAAATTAAAATTTGCCAAAATTACATTTTACAAAGCCAATGACAAGCCTACCTAAATTAAATTTTCTATAAAATGATATACTTATTTTTAAATAAATTTTATAATATTATATTTTATATCTATTAAATATATATTAAATAAATTTTATAATATAATACTATATTAAATATTAAAAATAAATAAACTTTAAATAAAATATTTATTCATTTTCTAAACGATACGTCTTTGTAAAACCCACAGAAGATAACCACAGAGTAAATAAATTTGACAGCAGCGTTTGATTATAACCATAGTTATATCACAGTCAGAAATGTTGTATAGTGTTAATACTCTCAGACGCAATTTCGCAATTGAAGACTGGCGCGTGGGGACCTTGCGCACTGAAACTTGCCATCTTACACGAGCTAGCTAGAGTATGAGTTGTTAGGCGGTAAACGCAGAAGGGGGCTTATAGTTAATTCGTAATTTTATGAGTAGGTATAACAGTTTGCTTAATCATTCCATTATAACTGGGCTGCGCTCAATGCATTTCTATGCAAAAGTAGGTATATAAGAAGATAATTTAATAACTGTCCAATTTTTTTAAGGCACTGGATGTTATACTTCAAAGGTAGGCCAAAGCACATTATAATATTTTCCCCGAAAGAACTATCGATATCACATGGTTACTAAGTCAAACATAAAAACTACGTACGAGGGTATAGTGGGGAGAAGTGTTCCGTCGGCGGGCGCTGACTGACGCACTTGTTAGTCGCCCGCGCATCCCCACTATGTTAACTTGGTGGTGAAATATTTCAATATTTTAGTACTGAATAATACTAAAAGAAATACGCATTTTCATATTTTCAGAAATAGTTAATAGTATTAAAATACGATAGACGATGAAAAACTCATCGAGTATAAAAACATCGCAACCTTGGAAGACAAGTCAACTAGGATGGTATATACTTCCATGACAGCATTTCTATATTTAAAATATTATTCCACTTACCGTCCATACTACGTCCGTACCCGTGTCCACCTTTCCATGCGCCAGCACCGAAGAAGCCAGCCGCCAGGATCAGAGCTTTCAGTATAACCAATATAACCAAATTGGTTAAGTTCAAACTCAAGACCTGAATACGAAATATTAAATTAATAAAGTATATTAAAACATATATTAAGATCGGAATTGACATGTAAACAATACAGTTTTCGTTGGTAAGTATCGTAATATTCTTTTAGGTTTCATACATTTGACTGACCGATTAGCCGAGTGGTTAGAGCCCCTAACTGCGGAGCCAAAGGTCGCAGGTTCGAATCCCGCCCTGTACAAATATTTGTGTGCATGAACATGTTTATTTCGTTCCGGGTCTGAGTGTAAAATATTAAATGTATAGATATATGTATATTATTAAAAAAAACTAAGATTTTAATATGTATATTAGACGTCTAGTAACTCATAACACAAGCATAATACTTGCTTATTTTGGGACTAGATGGCGCTGTGTGGGATGGCCCATGTATTATTATTATTGTACATGAGGATTTCAAAATTCGGCCAAGTGCGTTTCAGACTATGCGTACCTAGTATAAAGTTCCGTAGTAAGACTAAGTAGATATATTCATATAGTATAAAGATATAAAGCACATTTTTTTTCAGATTTAGTGGTTTTTTTCTCGATCATTCCAAAACTTATGTATTGAAGTTACTGAATTAATTTTAATTGAACTACCTAATCAATATTTAACTACAAGATATTTTTTTTTTTTCAAATTATTTAATGGTTTTGTATTGAAATACCAAAAGAGTTATATGGAAAAAATCACTGTGCGATCAGTATTTTAAAAACGGTCTAAATTAAAATAAAAAGTGGTCTAAAGAGCTTCCAATGACATGATGGGATAAGCATAAAAATAATGAATTCTTGTAAATCCGATTTTCAAATATGTTATGTGTGTCTTAACGGATAATATACATATTTTTAGACAGACGCTATTAAAAACAAAATTTCAAATAAGCTTCAACATACAATAGCGTGCATATCTACATAAAAAGTGCAATAGGTACGAACCTGCGATATGCAGTCAAAACCAACCTGACTGCTGCCCGTTGACCGAGCGATGAAATCGTTAGCGATGTCGGCCATCACCCTACCACCTGCACCACTCAAGAAATTACCAGCTGTACTCATTAAAGAAGATCTTCCCTCATCATCTTCGGCAGTGTCAGCGCGACTGTTGAACGCAGCCGGGTTCTTATTTGGCAATAAAACGTTCGTATCATAGTATTTAGGGTACATTTTTTTTGCATACTGCGGAGACGAGTATGCTCCTTCATGATTCGAGTATACTGTTGAAGTTAATGATAATATTAGTATAGTTTTGTAGTACATTTTGTAATAGAGCGACCGAGCGAGGTAAACGGCAGATAGAGTTATGCCATGTCGAAGTGGATTGTAGACATTTTTATCTCTTCCTGCCGCTTTTGTCTGTGGCACGCACGATGACATCTGCTAATGGCGGAATTATTGTTACTTTGTAGTGGCTGTGCGGTGAAATATATTTTTTATTTGAAATTGTTGTATTGAATTTTTTTTAAGTATATTGGAAAATATTATCTTGTTCTAAAAAATACTTGTTTTTTAATGACTGTTTAATGTTTTATTAATTTTTTTCGCAATATTAATAATATTATGAGCTCAGTAAACAAAATAATGTGCTACGAATTAAACGTATTTTCTAACTTTTAATAAAAATTTTAATATAAAACTGTTTTTAATTTGATAAATTAACAAAGTATTTAAATCGAACTGCGAATGGATCACAAGCGAGAAACTATAGACGAGTTGTCAGCGAGTATAACTTCACCAAACTTTACTAGCTCTGCGAGTATTTTCGAGCTGGTAAGTATACTCTATTAATCGACTGAATATTCGTTTTAATTTTATTAAATAGATAAAACCGTTTTTTATATTTTTTATAATCTTTTACTAGTTACTCGTTTCTAGCCTATAGTAGATCCGTCCCACAGTACATAAAAATATTAGATTAAAACTCTTTTGTTCCGTTTTATAGAGTGGCTCGTTCAAAAGAAGGAAAGTAAAAGCGTCGACGTTAACAAATCTTGAATCTTCACCCGGCGAAACAACCCTAGCGTGACAATAAAGCACGCCTTTAAACAAATGTCGATTTTCTTCCGTAGTACCGTATGTAGGGCGTTGACTGTTCGCTTTTTGGGCTATGACATAACACAACACGTAACAGATTGCTCCACTGATCTACCAAAAAATAGAGTAGATGCAAAAAAATCTACTGAAAAAAGCAGTGTATCGGAAATGACAAAAAAAAACAGTAAGTATAGAATTTTCTTGTAATACTTACTAATGCGAAAACAAAACTTTCTTGCAAGTACGAGTGTACCTGTAAAAGAAAACTTAGGTAGGCTTAGTTTCCCGCATTCCCAATATAAGTAACCTTTGTAATATCTAGACACTGAGATAGCCAATAGCTTTTATATTAGTTTGGGTTATCATAAATCAAACATTACTACTCAAACATTAATACTAAGTTGAACACATTCTCCCGAGACCGGGGACCGTAGAGGGTGCGACTCTGAAAGTTGTGCAAGGCTATGTCTATTTAGGGCAGACTGTCCATTTAGACAAACACAACTTCAATAAAGAAGCCGACCGAAAAATTCAGCTGGGCTGAGCTGCTTTTGCGAAGGTTCGCCATCTGTTCTCGTCGCCACTACCAAAATGTCTGAAAACCAAGGTCTTCAACCAATGCGTCCTACCTACAATAACGTACGGTGCCAAAACATGGACTCTCATGGTAGGACTGGTTCACAAATTTAAAGTCGCTCAGCGGGCATTACTCGGTGTTTCTTTGATGAATAAAATCAGAAACATTGAAATCGGTCAAAGAACCGAAGTTGTCGACATAGCGGAAGCGATCAGCAAGCTGAAGTGGCAATGGGCCGGTTACATTTGTCATAGAATCGATAACCGATGGGGTAGATGAGTTCTCGAGTGGAGGCCATGTACCGGGAAGCGAAGCGTTGGACGCCTCCCGGCCAGGTGTATAGATGACCTGAAGCACCATACCGGGGTAGTTGGATGCAAAAGACCGAGGATCGTGTGTGGTGGCGAGCCTTGGGAGAGGCCTATATCCTGCAGTGGAGAGACACGGGCTGATGATGATGACGAAACATTACTACTAAGTTCCAAACTTCTGCCCACGTGTTCGTTCTGAGATACCTCATTGTGACAACAAAAATGTGAGCAAAAATATATACGCCGTTGATATCATGAAATATTTACTGTGAATTAGAGTTTTATGTGATCCACATTTGAAATTTGGATTAGAAATAATAAATGGTTAAGTTTTTTTATTAATTTGCTATTATGACACACAGTTTAACATAGAGCTCCTAAAGAACAAAAACTGTCACAAATTCACAAATTACACTTTTAAGCTATATAATGGCTGTGTCGCGTCTGTTTTCGAAGCACCTCGTCAAAATGTCCATGGCAATTGGAAAGTTCTCATTGGTGGGCTGAAGATGGGATACCCTACTGAACGCCTCGCCTGACAAACAACTGAGCAGGTAATGCAGTTTGACTGTGTCCGAGATGGTGGCCAATTCGTCGGTCAGGCTCTTAAAAATTGAGATAAATGCAGGCCAATCCTCAATCTTTGAGCTGAATTTAGGTAGGGAAATCTTGAGCAGTACCGACGCTGGAAGACTTGAAGTGGGCGGAGTGGAAGCAGCAGTGAGAGCGGAGGCGGCATTCAATTTCTCAAACGCGACCCGCATCTCTTTGTAGTCACCGATCGCGTTCTCAAAATTTTCGGTGTATGTGGCCTCTACTTCGTCAGAGAAATCATAGTCGTCAAGAATCTCATGAAACGCGTCCTCAAGTTTCTTTCGTAGCTCCAATTTTTGATACCTCGTGGTGAAATCTTCCATCGAGAACCTCTTTCTGTCACCAGACAGCAGAGAGACAGCGATCTCTTTTAAGTGTGTAATGGCCTTGACTGCTTCTCTGAAAATGGCGGCTTCTGATTTGGTGGGCATTGTGTGAATTGTGATGATAGTTGTATAAAGGCTAACAAAAGATGTGTAAATGTGTATAAGGAAAGTGTAATCAGAAGAGTGTCCAAGGTGTGTGGACGCGAATGGATGTTGAGCTGAGTACGTAACGTAGACACTGAATGTATAAATGTAAAAAGAAAAAAAAATATACTGAAGAGCAGGGCCTGGGACCTTGGTTGTGGGACACGACCCGTAGCCTATAGTAAAGGATAGAAGTATAGTAGCTAAGGTAAAGGAGAACCCAGAAAGGAAAATGAAATTAATCATGAGTAAGAAAAAAAAACCGTATGGCAAGGCCTTAAAATACTACCGACACTAATACAAATCGCTGAACTGAACGTGTGAGAAAAAAGTGAAAGAAAATATTTTATTTAATTAAAATTATATTAGAATGTTAGCGTCAAAAAAATATTGCCTGTGTTTATGACAGATTGAGGGCGGACCCAATTGTCTGTTTGAGCTGAGAATAGGGCACCTGACGTACACGAGAACAAAGAATCAATAATAAAAAAAAATATAGAGATGAACAGAGCGGGGAGGCGTGGGGCAGCGCCTTAAATTATCACTAATCTGTAATAGTAGTGGAAACGATTACCTAAGGATGAGTAGACAATTTGAGCTAACATTTCGACCAACTGATAACGATAAAAATATTAACGTGTTTCTTGGTCTACCTTTGGCGGTTGCTCGTAATAAGCTACAGATACGATAGGTAATTTTATTGAGCCGAAAATACGATGAGCCGAGCAAGCAAAAGCAATATGTGAACCGAACTTGGTTTGATAAATAATCTTATTAAAAAACAAAATGCGCAATATGTGTGATCTGCCTTATTGGCTCTTGGATGTGAACGGCCTAATTTTATGTTGTTATGATGTTACAGCGTTCGTACAAAACGTATGAAAATTAGTAAGATATTTGATTTTATGCTGTACCGTGACTTTGATCTAATTGCTGCGCATAGAATGTTTGTTGTCGGCAGAAACAAAGAATGAAATGAAGCGATCTCTAACTAACTACAAGAGATATCATAAACGTTTAAAAAAATTAACAAGAAGACGTGTTTCTGACACCACTGCGGTGATGGAACATAGAATATATCAGTATGATCCGGAAAGCTAAAAGATTTCGTAGGTATAAGCGTTTTCCAATGGCCAGTTGCCAACAAAATTGCAAATGCCTCGGAACAATGTTTAAAAATGATGGTCAATTTTTTTTTCTCAGAGAAAGGATATCTTGCAATAACAATGATAAAAAAACGTAGTTCAGGTAACTTAGAATGGTAAAAAGTAGTCGTGAAAAACGACTAAAGATTGTGTATAGGGGAATCATGCTGCACCACGACAAGGCGTCTTCACACACTTTCTTCGTTTATTCAAGGATCTATAGTATTGACATCCTGACTTACCTCCTTGTGATTGCTTTTTATTCCCAATCGTCAAGGATAAAAATAAAAAGGAAGTTTATTTCAAGTGCCGAAAAAGAAGAAAAAGAAGAAATGTGGATAGTGAATAATGGAGAATACCTTGATGAAATGTAATATCTATACTAATATTATAAAGCTGAAGAGTTTGTTTTGTTTGTTTGTTTGTGTGTTTGTTGGTTCGTTTGTTTGTTTGTTCGTTTGTTTGAACGCGCAAATCTCAAGAACTACTGGTTCGAATTGAAAAATTCTTTTTGTGTTGGATAGTCTATTTATTGAGGAAGGCTATAGGCTATATGTATAAAATAATAATATCTGTCTGTCTGTCCATTTGAGCAAATCTCCAAAAAGGCTTAACTGATTTTGATGAAACTTCACAGATATGGAAAAGAAGTGGTCAAAAGTGACATACACTACTTTTTGTATGTCTGTATGTACGTCCATCTGTCTATTCGAGCTAATCTTCAAAACGGTTAAACCGACTTTAATGAAATTTCACGGGTATGAAAAGGAGGTGGTCAAAAGTGATATACGCTACTTTTTGTCTACGACAGAAAAAACACTACGGCTTATATGCCATGCTACCCGTGCGAAGCCGGGACGGGTCGCTAGTAAATAATAAAATTATAATTTTTAACTTTTCACGTGTCTCAAAACTTATATAGTGACATACATATCTGTCTATCTACTTAAAGAAAGTAAGCGAACTACGATGTTATTGAAAGCGAAACGGTATAAACGAATGCTTGTGTTTACTGAATACAATGCTGAATGAAAGTTACTAAACGTAACAATTTCTATCAATCATTTATTGTAGGTATTTTACTTGTTGGGATGGGTGTTACCAGCGATTTACTGTTCGGTTTATTTCCACACAAAAAAAAAACAACGTCGCCGTTTTCCAGTGGGGAGAAGGGTAAGATTTCGATGTAGTTATTATAGTAGTAAAATGTAGTAAATGCGAACTTTGTATACTAAGCTATAAGAAATTTATTTTAATTAGAATAAAACAAGCCTTTAATCTGTATTAGAGTTTACTTTTATATTAATAACGGACTATCCTTCATCGGCACCTAAGCACATGAGAGTTAAGGGTGTAGTGAACATTTTATTCAAACATATTTAAAATATTTGGGTACTATAAATATTCTATTCTATCCATCTATCGTCGTCGTGATAGCCCGGAGCGCAACCAACCTGTCTCAAATTTATAAGGCCCCCCCCATAGGGCCATGGTTCGAACCCGGGCGTGTACCAATGAGTTTTTCTGACTTAAGTACACAATATCACTGACACCGTGCTTCGGAGGGCACGTTAAGCAGTCGGTCCCGGACGCTGTCAATAGATGGCGGTCGTTACAGTTCCCAACCCGCAGTGGAGCAGCGTGGTGGACTTAAGCTCCAAGCCCCCCTCCTCAACCTGGAGGAGGCCTAAGCCCCTGCAGTGGGGTAAAAATGGGCTGATGATGATGATGATGTTCCATCTATCAGCCCATATTACTGCGCACGAGAAAGGTGCGACCGCAAGTGTATAGTGGAGAGGGTTATCCCGCTAGTGGTAGCTGACCGACGCAATGTCCAGCCGCTACCGGCAACTAGGTGTACATCGTTGGTCCAGCGACCCGGCCGGTGCGGCGTCTACGTTTGCCGGTTCGTGATCTCCACTCAAGTAATTTTCCCCATCGTCAATCAGTTCTTCGACAGATGTGACCAGCTTACTGCTACTTCAGCTATCTAATTGTATAGGCATTGTATAGATCACCTTGTATTCTAACGGATGACAATATGTTATATACGTATTATGTTATATTATTCCTAAAAACTTAAGGTCTATTTTTAATACTTTAATTTCAATTAATTATCCGTTGCGTATTTCACCGGGTCGGACATTTTTTAATTTTAAACTTGACAACGGCTTGATTGATTTTATTGTGCTATATAAAATTCGTTATTTGTATATAAGATGTTCGCTGAACGTAGTCCATACTTGTAGAGCGTGTACACCTTACCGAAGTAAACAAAAAGTTTCAAGTGATCAGATGGCGCAAACTAACGGTTACCGAGAAAAACAAGTTTAACATTTAATTTTTGATCACTTATGTTTTTCTTAATTTTTTGTTTAGTACGGTAAGCTCTACGGGCTCTCTAAGTTCGTATATTCTGCACGTCTCGTACCGATTTACTTCGCTTCGTACCTTCGTATAAGTCGGTGTATTACATACGGCATGTTCGGCTGAAAGTAGTCCAAACTCGTGTAGCTTTAATAAATTATAAGCTCTTCACGCTCTATATATAAGTTTGGACTACGTTTATCTTAATACGCCGTACCTACTACGTATGTATAATTTGACGAATAAAAATAAACTGCGCAGCGCAATCTAATCTAATCTAATCTAATATCAGCCAACCTAAATCTAATAATTAGACTTTATTTCTTGCCCTTTATTTCAAAATGAGTTTAATAAGGTTGGGCCCAGCTTATTTATCTGGCTATAACATAGGTTATACGATTATAAAGTGTATAAATGAGTGGAATATACTGAGCAGTTCAGGCGGACAAATCTGTGGGCGACTATAGTTATAATATTATCTTATCTATGAATCTGCATCGAAACAAATATATACCTTTTAGATTTCATTTTAGAGTCGAATTTTTAATCCTATGCATCGCATCATAAACGTTTTAATCATATACATAATCATCATACAATATTTTATTTGTTTGTTTGTTATAGAGAACACCGGCATGAATATACTTTGTCTACAACACTCAAACCATGAAAAGGTGTCGCGACGATCACTCCATTATATAACGTCTTGTTCCACTCTACTTCCTGTATTGTAAACAAGTAACGAAACTGTTCTTTCTGAGTAAAAACATTGTCCACGTTCTATCACTACATTAGCATCGACGTCTTTGGTTTAACTGTCCATACGGAATTGCAAGGATTCAACAAGGATTGGCACAACGCAAAGTACTCTACCTTAAGACATGGTCATTGTACGAGCCACAGAGCGGCTTCATTCGCAAATGATTTTTCTGACAAGCCTAGAATAAGCAACAATATGATTTTTAAATCTATCTTTGGTTTAGACTGATTCTTAGGTAGGTATGTAGGTAATATTGTCCATGCGATGATTAAATATGGTGGTGACGTATGCCATTTGGTTCTTCACATCCACCGTTTTCATCATTAACTTTTATTACAGACTAGCGACCGCCCGCAGCTTCGCTTGCGTAGACTACACATTTCTGTTTTAGGTAGTATTAACATTCGAAACGGTTTATACGTACTTTTCGCTGAAACTAATATTGGGTACACCCATTCAAACTTTCAGTCTTCATTCTCCCACTCCTTTAAGAAAACCGATACTCCCATACTTTTCACCTCCCGTTTCCCACACTTGATATCCAAAAACCCTGAAAAACGTCATTATTTATTTATGTTAAAATTTTTATGTTTTTAACTTTAAAGAACAAAGACTCTCATACAAAGCCCTTCCATCCCTCCCTCCTTAAATTTGAAATTTCCAAATATTCCTTTCTTAAAAAATTAATACGTTATAAAATAAACCTCTGTCTGTTTATCAACGTTGATAGATCAGTGAAGACAAACGACAGACAGACACAAAAAGTAGCTGATTTCACTCTTGACAACCTTCTTTCAGGTCTGCAAAGTTTCATTAAAATCTGTTTAGCCATTTTGGAAATTAGGTCGAATAGACACATAGACGTACAGACAGACAGACGGACAAAAAGTAGCGTATGTCACTTTTGGCTACCTCCTTTTCATACCCGTGAAATTTCATTAAAATCGGTTTAACCGTTTTGGAGATTAGCTCGAATAGACAGATGGACGTACATACAGACATACAAAAAGTAGTGTATATCACTTTTGACTACTTTTTTTCCGTATCTGTGAAGTTTCATCAAAATCAGTTTAGCCGTTTTGGAGATTTGCTCGAATAGACAGACAGACATATAGTATTATTTTATACATATAGCCTATAGCCTTCTTCAATAAATAGACTATCCAACACAAAAATAATTTTTCAATTCGAAATAGTAGTTCCTGAGATTTGCGCGTTCAAACAAACAAACAAACAAACAAACAAACAAACTCTTCAGCTTTATAATATTAGTATAGATTAGGTACCTGGTTTCGTCATCTAGGTAGTAAGTATCTCAGGAAACCACGTCAAAAGGCATTCACCAATAGGGAATTATTGTTTATGTCTAATTAAAAGTGAATAAAATAAATTTTCGTTTATGAAGACTTGGGCCTGGAATAAATCAACATTATTAAATATATAACTATTGCATTTGGGGAACGTACAGTATAAGTTGATAGGTTCAAATGTTACAGTAGTGGGCTACGCTAGCATAAGTTTACGCTAGAATATCCATTGTATCGCAGAAACGGCTAGAGCTACAAAATCAGTACTTGTGTAATAAATTAGCAACAAATTCTAGGGTTGGAATAATTTAAATAATTTGATAGTTTCAAAAGTTACAGGGATTGGCTACGCTAGCTTAAGTTTACGTTAGAAAATCTATTGTGTTTAGGAAACGGCAAGAGCTACAAAATCGGGACTGGTGTAACAAATTAGCAACAAATTATGGGTATGCTTAAGTGGTGGCTTTATGAAGTGGCTACGCCAGCGTAATGTACATGTAGAGACGTTGCAAAATGCAAATTGCAAACGATATGAGATTTGTCAAAAAATAAATATCGTAATAAGCGCCATCTATGGTCATAACTAAGCAACTAAATAAAAGCAAATAACTAATAATGATAGTATTGTTGTTAAATAATAGAAAAATTATATACCTATGTATATATTACGGGGTTTTAATTTGACTACAGATAGAGGTGTTGCAAACGATATAAGATTTGTCTTATAATAAGTACTATAATAAGCGCCATCTGTCGTCTCAACTTGTTAACGAAATAAAAATACATAATAAATAACGCCAGCGTGTTTTTTAAATAATAGAAAAAAAATGTGTTATATATATACCTACGTAAGTATTACAGTGGGTTTTAGTTTGATTACAGTTAAAGATGTTGCAAACACTATTTGATTTGTTTGAAAATAAGTACTATAATAAGCGTCATCTGTAGTCTTAATTTAGCAACTAAATAAAAATATATAACAAATAATGCCAATATTTTTTTAAACAATAGAAAAAACATGTTATATATCTATGTGAGTGTTACATGGGTTTTAGTTTGATCACATGTAGAGATATTAAAGCGCTATAAGATTTGTTAAAGTTGTTAAGATAGAAATAAGTGCCATCTATGGTCTTAACTTGGTAACGAAATAAAAGTAAATAACAAATAATGTCAGTTTACAGTTGTAGATGACGCTCAAAGACACTTCTCATAAATTATAAGAGTAGAAGTAACCCTGAAGGCTCAGCCCAAAGTTACAGAAATTTCGTGTTTCCTTCCCACTTCCCCGCAACGTTTACGCTTGGCGACGCATGCCAGATAGGGCGGCGCGCGCCGCGCTCGGCACGGCCGCTTCGTTCTAACGCATATACGGGCGTACACCATCTCTTGAGTAGTCTGTAAATCATGTCCCAATAAATCCCAAATAATATTTTTATTGCTTTTAGTCTTTGTATGATATATGGTTGTTTCTATTTTATGATTATTTATATGAAAACGATTAATTAATAATAAAAAAAGGTAATAAAGATAAACTTTTATCTTCGCCACTGGGAATAGAACCTAGGCCTCCACCATTCGCCCGTAACTGCGGTGCAACGATATCACCATACCTAAAACCAGGGCATCTTGGCATTCGACTAGTAATAGTATATGCAAAATATTCAGCTAAATCTTCAAATAAACTGAATTTCGTTTTTTATGTAAAAGTGAAAAGGAACTCATATGGTCCGCATAACGGAAAAAGAGGCATGCTTGACATTCAACATGTAATCTAATCTTACTAATGTAAGAAAGTTTGGATGGATGAATGGATGTTTGTTATTCAATCACGCCTGAACGGCTGAACGAATCTAGATGAAATTCAGCACAGATTGATTATAGTCTGGAATAGCGCATAGTCTACTTTTCTCGGGATTCGGGGGGAGAGGGAAGGGTTACTATGCGTGAAAGTACTCAATACTTTAGTTGTTTATGGCACTTGGAGCACTTAACAATGTCATTATTTACAATAATATATATTGTCTACATTTACATTTTAATGGTAAAAAGTCCGTCCGTCATCAAACGAAATAACGATTTTATAAGAGCCATTAAAATGAAAAAATGCCAGTCACGACGATGATGCAAGTTGGAAGTTAAAGTTTTTTTGAGGATGAAACTTTTCATGTTCATTTGTCTCAGATTTCATATATTAAAATACTGTTTTAGGTCCTGTAGTTTTTTTATGAAATAAAAAATATCTACAATTCTTCTTTCTTCTCCTCCTTCCACTGCTTCGTTTTGGACGGCATCAGACCTAGACATAAAACGAATGAAATAACAGATTTATAACAAACTTCGGTTATGTTATCAAAACTTAGGTACTGCTTGGATACATTATTTTACTTTTTGACTACTAAAATGTCTAATTTTGGATTTCATTTTTGTAGGCTGCTTAGAGAAATTTAATACCTTTACAGGGAATATAAAGATTCAAATAAAAACGTTTACGAAAGCTACTCCATAAAATGTGGATCCGTACCCAAGATTACCTAATATTACAAAATAGAACAAATAAATTAAAATACTAAAGAGCAGGTATAATATAAGATCAAAAAATAAAGTGGCAAATCCCAAAACCATTCCGCACTAAAACTTACCATACATTATCTTTTTTCGGCTTTTGCTTCCTTTTTATATGTTTCTTTATAATTTTTTTCTTGTTTATGTACATACGTCTTGGTAAATTTACATCTAGTGCCCTGAAAAGTGTTTATTCTTATGTTCACACAGAATCAATTGACGACAACATTTACAGTTCAGCTCACTACGGTTCACAAGTAAATTTATAATAAATAAATTAATGAATCTTTCATTGTTTACGTAAAAAATTTATGAATTTTAAATTTATAAATGTATATTTGAATATATAAGTATATTTATGAAAAATACCTTTGAGCACTATCCTCTTTCGAAGTAGATGGTAAAACATTTTGTAGTTCAGCAAAGATGGATCTGAAATAGGTTTCATATAATAAAACAGAATGTCGAGTTTGATAACCTCAACATATTTTAAGAGAATAAAAAATATATAATAACGACTAGATTTGTAAAATTATATTTTAAGATTTTAGTATATTTATGAAAAATACCTTTGAGCACTATCCTCTGTCGAAGTAGATGGTAAAACATTTTGTAGTTCAGCAAAGACGGGTCTGAAACAGATTTAATAAAATAAACCTGAATATCGAATTTGAACAAACCTATTTTAAAAAACTGACCAAATGCGAGTTGGACTCCGCAAACTGTGGGCTCCGTGAATTAAAATCTATTTTTGTGTTGTTGATTATTATTTTTACAAATATTTTACGTACGTACGTAAAGCATTAGCCGCCGGCAGCTGCAGATAATATATATTTTTAACTGATATTTTTATGATTTATTGAACGAACAGGGTTCGGAGAAATTAGCAATCACGTTAACCGTTGTGGTCGTTTCGCCACTGAGTCAAGCTAACACAATAGTACCTATTTATTGCAAATGTACTAGTCAGCAAAGAACGTTCGATTTTTTGGATACATAGAATACATTTTGTTTTTGGTTTTTTAGTAAAATTCACTCTGATATTCAGTTCTCCGAATGCGCATTTCCTGTTTTCCGGTTTTTTTTTCGAAACCTGGCTATTGAAATTGTGAAGATTTATCTCAATTACCTACTTATACTGTACCTAGCCAACCGTAAGGCCTCCGACAGAGCTCCGCTGGCGATTAGCAGCGCGTTTCGTATGCAGTTCTCTACGACGCCGACGTACCTACCTACACGACAGACATCAGCGTCGCTCTGTTGTAAGTCTAAAAACAAAGTTGCGAACGCACGCCACATCGCATGATATCTACCCAGTAGGTACCTACCTAGTACCTACTACAAACACTCGATTAGGAAGACACCGTTTGAATGATTTGTGTGTGCTTTGCCTTATAACTAATTAGGTAGCTACCTATGTCTATTACTCACCTATCGACAATATTCATGATATTATTATTCTCTTGATGTAAGTTCGTGTCAGTGATCATCGTGATACACAGATCCGCTTCACCTGTAGATACTTTTCTAGATCTGAAAATGGTAGGTAGTTAGGTACTTGGTAAGACTTTTACTTAGCGACGTGCGATCGTTTGTTTTGTGGTAGCCCCTATAGGTACTACCTATTGCTTGTTTATAAGTAATTTGTAGCTAGGTATCTCGTTTCATTGGCTAAAATACTTTATTTATAAATATTAGGTATTTTCCAAAAGTAATATAAAAAACAAAGCGAAATACGAATCTGTGAACCCTACATTATACGATTTATCTCGTTTCTCTGATTTTAGTTTATTTATAGATAGGTAGGTATATAGTTCAATAAAAATACAATAAAAATAAAACTAAATAAAACGCTAGGAATCGAACCTGCGTACCTCACTGACATGATTTATCTCGTTTTGCTGGCCTTCTTTATTCACATACTTCAACAGACATCAAACTTCATATCATATATCAATAAAAAAAAAAGCATGCGAGGGATCGAACCGGCCGACTTCAGAACGGTTTCTTGAATTTGTGTTACGCGCTATGGGTACTAATTCCAGCAAGACGAAATTAGCAATACTATTGAAATCACAAACTTGAAAAAAACATTGAATAAAATTTATAAAAATACACTTAGAAATTTTACTAGCTTACCTTATTACGTTCATCAACTGTTTTTGTCTATTTCGATTCATCTTAATTTTAAATTTTCTGAATAGTTTTTGTTTATTCCCCATATTTCCGAAGCACAATATACCCCTATAACACAATCACAGCAATAAACGAAAACCAACGCTTGAAAAAAATAATGAAATTATTCGATGGTAATTTGTCTGCTCTCCAAAACAAGTAGTACGTATACACGTTCTCACTTTGAGAGGCCGACTGAGGCTCGGGCCGCTTGAGCGGGGCAGGTAAATACGCTGCCCGTGGTGTAAGCAGATGAGAACTATAGCGAACTCGCACAGACTGAATTAAACGTAAGCGTCACGACCTCAAAAATATTTAAAAAAATTATTATAGACATAGTACAAACAATACAGTCTAAACGCTTCTATGAATGGATGAAGAAAAATACAGAAAATAATAGTGTAAAGTTTCACAGCACTAAGATGGATAAGAACTTAGCCAGATGAAATTTTTGTTATTTTTGAGCGCTTACTTTGCGATTTTTTTTTATCGAGAAAATTTTATGTAATTATGTTTTGAAGTCTATGAATGGATGCTTTAAGCTTTTAAAATCATGTATGTATTTTCTTTTTATTGTAAAAACTGCTACCTTCCATAAAAACTCAACAAGAAAAGAGTGCTCCTCGGTGCTCCTACAAAAAGGCGCAGCCTGAATTTATGAAAGAATTGAATGGGATAAGTAGGTACATACCTACTCCATTATAATATTACCCGCTACTTATATGTTTGTTTTTTTCTCAGTTTACCAATGTTTAACACAAAGCTTTTTTAGTATTTACAATCGAATCAACAAATAATTGTTTTTTTTTTTTTAGTGTGGTAACATTTTATACTGCACTGCACTATTTTCTTGTAATAATGACTTTGGTTTGGCAAATAAAAGTTCAATATAATTTTCACTTTCCAAACTCGTGTTTATTTATAAAACATAAAAATCAATAATATTCCAAAATCACGAAATAAACATCAGACAAAACCTATTTCGAATTATCAGTGCTTTGCAGCATATTAAAGTCTTACCAGCTATTTACATGTTATTTTCAATCTAAATTATAATTTAAATGACCGACCGTTTGGCCGAGGGGTTAGAGACCCTAACTGCGGAGCCAAGGGCCGCGGGTTCGATTCCCGCCCGGGGCAAATATTTGTGTGGACGAACATGTTTGTTTGTTCTCTGTCTGGGTGTTTAAAGTATCTTTACGTGTATTATAAAAGAAAGAATATTTAAGTATTTATATCAGTTATCTAGCAACCGATAATACAAGCATAATACTTGCTTACTTTGGGATTACATGGCGCTGTGTGGGATGTCTCAAGTTTATTTATCTTATACTATAATATTATGAGGAATTCTTGTACATATATATTTCGGCTATCGCGGAAACGGCTCTCACGATTTGGATGAAATTTTCTATTTAGATAGGTATCATCTCAAAACTGGTTTCTAAATAAGTTTAATGGGTATTTACCACCAGGGGCGCTGCAGATGTGTATCTTCGAAAAGCCTAGATTGATTTTGATACGATTTTTTTGTATTACATAGGTATCACCTCCAAGTAGATAAGTGAATAAGTTGTGCAGTAATGGGCCACCAGGGGAGTTGCAATAGGTATAAGTTTCTAAAACGGCTGGGAAGAAGAGGGGCAGCTGGGTTTTTTGCGTTCTGTGCATATCACCTAAAAATAGGTTCTTAGATAAGGTTTGCGAGCATGGGCCACCGGGGGGCGCTGGAATAAATACGTTTGTCTAAAACGGCTGGGAGAATCTCGACGTGGTTTTTTGCGTTATATATATGGTTGGTACCTAAGAGCAAATTCTTAGACAAGGTTTAAGGTCATTGGGCCGCCAGGGGGCACTGCGCTGCAATGCCTGCAATAAATATATTTCTCTATAATGGCTGGGAGGATCTTGACGTGGTTTTTTGCATTATACGGATATCACCTAAGAGCAGGTTCGTAGATAAAGTTTGCGGTTATGGGCCACCAGGGGGCGCTGCAATAGATTTTTTGGTTTTTTAAACAGCTTGGAGGATCTTGACGAGGTTTTTGACGTTACATAAATATCACCTAAAAGTAAGAGCAAGTCTGTGCAAATATGATTATTAAAAAAATTAAATTTTTATAATAAAAGCTTCGATGAGCATATTTAGAAGTTATTTATTTTTTTATTATATATATATATAGTTATTACCTTTTTCATCATAATCTAAAAACTCTCGATTTTAAAATACGCATAGTAACAATTTACAGATCAATGGATTAAAGACCAAATCGGCCGGTAAACCGTCAAGCTATTAACAAATAGAAATCATAACATTTCACGGTTGTTTGCAACCGAACGAACAGACGGCGTGGTGTATAATTTCTAGCATGCGCTTTCTCACACAGAAATGAAAAATTCGATTCAGATGATATAAATGAGATGTTTTTATTTTTTGTTTTGCTTCTTTAGAGATCTTACGCAGGTGTTTTGTTGGATTTTATATATGAAATATTAAAAGCTGTCCCTTCATAAAAATATAGTTTCTCTGTCATTGCTAAATTTAACCAAGTTGAAACGAAAATAAATCGTTTCAAAGAACACGCTTGTTCTATGTGAAAACAACAGTACATGTTTCAGTACAATGCAGTCGGTACAATGCGGTTTTGTTTAGTTACTTATGAACTACTAATTTTATTAATTAAACGGAACGAATTGATAGAGTATTAGTAGAGTTGATATATCATGAAAATAAATTACCTAACTAAAATCATGATAGTAATTAAAAATAAGTTACAGTCACAAACATGAAATCATTATTAAAATGATACATATATTTTTCAAATGATAAGCGCAGGGTGCCGTGAAGGCTGGCAGTATTCCTGAGCTGAATAGCTAGGCTGACTCTCTGAACAAAAAATTCTTTGCTAAAAGGGTCACCCGACACCAATCGAAGCTTTGCACCAATCTCACGCGAGAACGCAACAGCATCTCCGGACCATGAGCCCATCGTTTCCACTGTGAACACTAAAAATTTGTATTTATCTATTATGTCCGCTTATATTTTGAGTATTGCAAAGGTACGGCTGATTCTGCACCGGCACCAGTTACTCTGTGGTAGCCAACAACATGAGAAGCACTACAAATCTCGACATTCACTCTCATAAGACCCATACCATACCATCAGCCCATTAATAACCCATTGTAGGAGCTTAAGCCTCCCCTCGGAATTAAGGGGCTTTGGAGCCTAATCCACCACGCTGCTTCAATGCGGGGTGCAGGTATACGACCCATAATGTATGCCATTTTCACATTGAAAATTTTGTTGTTTTATCTTCTCCAAAGAAATCCACTTCGTTGTCATCGGTCGACTGTCCCCAAAGATCTGACACCTCGCTTGTCCAATGCATATTCCCGTCGTTTCTGGAATAGAATAAGGATGTAGAAGAGTCGATAATCGATGTCGAAGATCTGCCCAAAACAGTTCATTATAATTACTTTTGACCAGCTTCCTTGGCCGATTCGTGCACTTTTACATCCAGGAGCAACGACGTCTAGACGCTCTATGTGGAACATACGTAGTTCTTTTTACATAATAATAACTGAAGATCTACCGTTTTTTTGAGAAAATTATCTCTGAATTTTTTATTTCAATGTTTTTGTTGACAACAGATGCTAAATAAATAGTTATAGGGATCTGAAGCACGTTAGTACGTATAGTCAATATAGGCAGTACGTACGTATAGTCAATATAGGCAGTCACTGCTACGTAGTCGCTACGCAATATGTGTACCTTAAAGTTGGCAAAAAAAATAATTGTACGTTTTTTTATGTAAAAATTTACATTTAAAAATTTGTATTTTTAAAATTTTATCATATTTTTCTTTATCCTCTCATAATTTCTGTTTCAACATTTATATTTGATAAAAAAAACATTTAAGACGTTAAATGAAAAAAAAAACAATTTTTGATAAATTAATTATGTATTTGATAGGCTGATTTCGTGCAGGTATGTCCTGCAGTGTTGTTACAAACTTTATAGTAATTACTCATTACATACGGTTGGTAGGTATAAACCTAATTTTAAATATTCAATGAGCCTCGTGTTTAAAAATTTATTCGGAGTAATAAAATGAAATAAATCTTCAGGAAAAAGCTGTAGAAATAATTTTTCTCAGTATTATTTGTATCCAATACAATTGCTGGAAAACTGGAAAAAATGGAATGGCATTTTAGAGGAAACTTATCTCATAGTACGTACAATACGCGCCACCGATGTAAAATACCGCCGGCTGTACATTTCTCTTTTACCCGTTAAGCGCTGCCTCTGATAATTTTGAATTTTGAACTCACCTCCGATCGGCGAGTGTGGTAGCCTTTTACATCGGTGGCGCGTATTGTACATATCGTAATCGTCATACTGTACAGGTAGGTACATATAGGCGATGAGAGGTTGTAGTTGAACTAGTTGATGAGTTGATTTTACATCCATGACAAGCCTCGTAAATATGTTTTACCATCCTTTGTTCTTTTTTGTTCTTTGCCTATTTGTTGTTTTGTTATAGATTACGTTTTGTATCCATTAATGACAGATCGGCGAGTAAACTTCTTAACTCGGACCAATTGTTACAAACGTGGCGAGAGCGGTGAAAATGATTTGGTCGAAGAAAGTGAAACTGGGTAGCCAGCCTTGACCGTCACGCCGCGGACACCACGTCCATGGAGACGTTAATGACAAAATTTATATTTAAATATTTAGTATATATTTAATGAGTAAAATTTTGACTGTTTGTGTTTTGTTGACAAAGGGATATTATCTAATGCAAAAACATTCTCACCAATTTATACAATCTATACTAATATTTAAATTAAAAAAAAAATATTTGCACAAAATGTTTAGTAAAATAAATAAAATAAGAATGTATTTATTTTGAAGTAGAAATCTCTTCTCACTTTTGAACGTTAAAAAGCTAATGTTAAAAAAATTCAAAAACACTGCAAAAACCATTAAACTGACTTATTTATTTTCTGAGTAAAACATAAGATTACATACCTACCACTGCCATTTCATAGTAACGATGAGTTAAGTGTTTAAAAAAAAAATCAAAATATTGAGTGTTGGAATATACAAATTGTTGTGAGTAGGTATTCGTTGATACTTTCAATATTTTATTTTCATACGGGTTGTTTTTAAGGAGGGCTAACTTTTTGGAATGTTCACGTTAATTCTTTGTTCGGCTGTAAGAGTCGACAATCTAAAAAGCACGAAACTGGATTGACACTTGTGGATCTAAGCTCACATGTCTTTGAAATTAACCTTAGTTTTTAGTACAAAAAGAAAAAAATAAACAACAATAAAAAAAATTCAGTCGGGCTATTTAAAAAATTATTTATAAATAGTTAATGTAATTATATAAATTATTTATTACATTAACTATGTCTTTAAATCTATACTTAGCAATAATATTTTCAAAGTATTACAAGGGCCAATCAAATAGTTCCCAATAATTGTAAAAATAACGGAAATCACAATAAGTAATTTTTTTTCATGGTTTCCTCTTTTTTCCATACATTTATAACACCACTTTTCAAGGTTTTTATTCGTACGAAAATCTCTGCTGCCGCAACCAACTTCGTTGTAATTTTTACATTGAGTCCTTCAGACGTGTTCTTTTAATATGGGAAACCTAGTTGAAAGCAGAAATTTCTGAAAGCGAGGGGTACGGAATATTATGGTGGATGTTTAAATCAATAGAAAACCTACATTCTTGTTAGCAGTGAGCACAACATAAGACGCGTTGCTCTGATGAAACAGGACACCAATGCTTTTACTTTCCATAAGGTTTCATTTGTTCGTGTAATTTATATATATCAATATTACTTACATAATAAGAACTCACTGATCGCTTACTTATTAAAAGGGTACTAATTTGTTACATTTTCTTCGGTAACTGCAGTGAAAGGCTTCCTTGGGTGATCTTCAACTTAACATATAGTTTTTCCACGTTTAAGTTCAGAAAACCAAATTCAACCATAGAATAGGATAATCGTCGTAGAAAAATCGTCTCCAAAGTATCTACCTACTCAAAACATCATTAAATAAGTCTTTAGCAGACATTTGGTTAAACACTAAGAATTTTGTTTGTTTAACACAAAGGTTTTACGCATATTAGAGTTAGTATCTCAACTCGCTTAAAAAAATTGTTAATTGAACAAAACAATTGTAATGTTTCAATTAACACCATAAACTACCATGAAATAAATGCCAAAAAATAATTTAATAACGTTTAAACAATAAATCCATTGTAAAAATTTATAATAAATTATTTGTTATTGTAGACTCCATAGTTTTCTCAAACCTATTGTCTTTACTCCACAATTTTCGGCTACCAATAAGGAAAGTATTCACAGAGTTTCTTGCGCTAAGTATTGTTGATGTTAAGCCATTACGCTTTCGACCCACCAGCGTCAGGGTGACGCAACTGCGATAAGTGTGACCACATTATTGGGATGGGCTTGAAACAGTTTATGCTAATACAAATATATAAAAACTGTTAAAATGTGTGTCGGGATGTATAAAAGTAGCATTCCGAAACCACGTTAATTTATTACTGAATTTAAATTTGGGAAACAAGCCATGATTCTAAAAAAAATATTATATATAAATACTACATATTATATCTCACTGTCATTAAAATTTCTTATCGCTAAAGGCTTATGAGGATATGCTGTCTCCTTGAGGTTTGGTTAAAAACAAATATATACGTAATTATCTCTAATACATAAACGAGGAAACTGACCGACATATCAATGCACACTGCTGTTTTTTGTTTATAATAAAAATGTATGGATTTATCCACCAAAAAGTTTTTTTTTTTTAACTCAATGTCTAAGACGTGCCAAGGTGTTGAAGTATAAGTTAAAGTATTTGTATAGTAAAAACATTGTAAATTACGCACGTTTTAATCGAGGTGATGAAATTATTAAGTTTGGGATAGTAACTACAAAACCTCAAGTTATTTAGTAACTATTATGATATACCATATCATCAGCCCATTAATGCCCCACTGAAGAGGCTTAGGCCTTCCCTCGGGATAAGGGGGCTTGGAACTCTACAACGCTGCTCCAGTTCGGGTTGGTTGATTTTAAAGACTACCACCTGTTGATGACAAACGGGACCGACGGCATAAAGTGCTCTCCGAAGGGCAGAGTCAGTGATAGTTATGTACATAAGTTAGAAAAAACTTATTGATATATACCCTGGAATTCGATGTGCTATTATGTCCTATTATAATATACATTATTTAGATTTAAATAATAATTACCATAAAAAAATTCTTTTGTAATATCTGACGATATTAGATTGTTATCGGAAGAATTAAGTAATTTGTCAATAATCCTCATTTCATATACTTCAAGAGCTTAAAAGCGTGGAGCAGAAAAAGGAGAGTGAAGATGAGAGCGGACAAGACCTCGATATTGTGCAGAGGAAAGGAATGGATCATTATTAGTGTTCCGTACATCAAAAGGAATACGGAAACCCTCTTAGGTCACTTCGTTGTCCGTTTGTCTGTCTGTCGGTCTGTCTATCGTCTGTCAAGAACCCTATTGCTCAAAAACGCGCCAATATATCAAATCGTCATTAATATCTCGTACTTTGGTACACGGTTTTTTTGAGAGTGGTAAAAAATTAAGCTCCTAAGTTAACCGAATAAAAAATAGAGTCATTTATGCCGCATATTTTGACACTCGCATATTGGCCTAGGATCATGAAAGGCTAGAAGCAAAATGTTACAGCACAAGTAAAGAATTCTCATTAAAACGAGTTTACGTAGATTCTACAGGCAAGTAGCAACACTTCAATATCCGTTTATAAGCTTCAGGGCGCAAGTCCGACTCACCGTCCGGCCGATGTTAAAAACTAAACCTTACCTTTTATTTTGTCTCTTATAATTGTTAATAAAAATATATAACAGAGAACTGAGTCGGGCTGTAATATGACTGAGGCAGGGTTTCAATACCACAATCTTAAATCTACGCCTTTGTTCTGAGGGAAGTGTAGAAGTGGACGTGAAAGACGCGTTGTCGTGGTTGTAGCGTGATTATCTTAAGTTCGGTTTTTGGCTGTTTCTCTAGCACGGCTTTGAAAACTTTTAGCAATGCGACTGTTGTGTACCATTCTGGGTTAAATGATCCACAGTTTTCTGACATCGATGTCGCAAGATGTCCATGCATTGAAAAAATTAAAAAAAAACTGGCCACAAAAAACAGACTGACGAACGCTTCTTGCTTTCTTTATACTGATAAATCCATTTTTCGTCGCTAGTAATGTTTCTTTTTCGAAATGTATTCGTATTTCTTGGCACCAATCCATACGAACTTCTTTTTCGTTTTGGACAGTGCATGTACGTTTGTAAACAAAAACAACAAAGTTTCCTCACGCCAAGATCTTCATGTAAGACGGTATAAACATTAACTGGACTAATGTCTAAAATTTTGTCTATGCCCTTATATGTGATTCGTGGGTGTTCTCGTCCCAGCATTTCAATAGTTCACACATTTTCTGTAGTGACTGCCGTGGGCGGGCCTCCACTTTTGTCGTTATCTTCAAGGTCTATATGAGTCAATTTTAAATTCATTAAATCATCTAAAAATCATTGCCTGAGAAGAAACAGATTCATCTAAAGTTGATATTAATCGTTCAAATCTTAACACTTCAGATAAATCGAATTTAAAATCATAATAGATCACAATAAAAATAATAACGTATGATATTGATATATTTAAACTGTCACAAAGATTATTTAGGAGGGACATTTTGGCAGCTTTAGCTGAACATTTATGACTTTTTTTTTTGTTTAGTGTTTGTTTTTTCTAAATTCTGTTTAGTTTAAGTGTTTTTCATTAATTTTTTTGTTATATTATATATTGTATGTTGTGTATGTTGGCAGCTCTCAATGAATTTTTATGTAACTAATTCGTGGACAGCGTAGTTGACTGTGCAATTATTATAAACTGTTTACTTATAGTTAGATATATAAGTCTTATTGTACACGTTGTTTGTTGTCCTAAATAAATAAAAATAAAAATAAAATAAAAATAAAACGTATACATCACAACAACGTCTAGAACCCAAAGTAATAATTAGCTTGTGTTTTGGGTACCAAGCGAAGACACCGCATACGTATAACAACCAAGACCCGGTACCCGTATCAATATTCATCATATAAATACTGACGCGACCTGGAACTCGAACCCGGGACAACTAGCTTCGTAGGCAGAGTCGCTACGCTACCCACTAGGCTAAGCGGTCGTCGATCATAACACGAAAATGTTTTCGTTTGTGCTCCATCGTACCTTATAAGTATTCATACAAAGCAAAGTATTAGTTAAACTCAAAATACATAGATTTTCATGCGATACGAAAAACTGCCTATTTTGAACTGGTATGTAATATCTGTGTGTTTGTCATTTTGAAACATTCCACAGACAGACTTAAATTTTTTTCAAATTGTTGTTATATCTACCAGAACATCGATAATATTCTACTCTATTTTTTAGGGTTATGTAGTCAAATGGCAAAAAACAGAACTGTTATAATTTTATCCGGTTTATCCGTCTGTCACAGCTATCTTACTCGGTGACTGTTAGGACTACACAGATATATGGTAGGTAATTGTAATTTTTGAATCGCTATACAATGGTATAGCAAAGTTAGGGATATTTTTTCTTTTTGGAATAGACCTTTAAACATGTAAGTAAGGTATTGAGGGATAGATAGGTCTTTGTGTTGCTGAAATGATATCGAGGTTCTAAAATGAGTTTTTTATTTAAGCCAATAGTTGTTGAGACTTTGTTGAGAACTTTTCAACGATGGAAAAGAAAATTCTGAAAAATTAAGTTATTACAACATTAAAAAAAAAACACTTTATACCAAAAATGATTCCAATAAAATGTATTTAATAGTTTTTTTTGGTTTGTCAATAAACTTATAATTTGAATTTTAATCATGAACATTTATCAGACTACGGAACCCTTCACTGTGCGTGGTATACGTACACGCACTTAGCCGGCTTTTACAATTACTCTCACTAAGCATTAGTCAAATGATATTCACAGAGATAAACGACGGGTAAAAATTTATCTACATTTATTTTTCTCATTAACTGAGCAAAAATATGTCTGTGGCTATACAAACAAATGACCGTATATAGTCACGAGTGTCGATTGGCTCGGGGAAAAGTGCAGAGCTCAATTAGCGTAAATGTGATGGGGGCTTAGATAGGGATAATAAGTGGTTGCGGAGAGAGCGTGGCGCTCTCTGAACATCGATTATACTCATGTGGTTACACAAATCTTGACTGCAGTCACGAATTCGTGATCATCCAGTTGATAAAGAAAATTAGATGATATATTAAAACACTTAAAACATTTATAACTAGATGGAAAATAATCAATGCTACATGGAAAAACGTTCCCACACAAAAGAAAGTTTTTTTCCATTTCGCTCGGACGAAGTGAAAACGCGGCATAAAATGGAAAACAGTTTCACCGGAGCATAGGTCACGGGAGAGGCGATTGTCCATTAAGATTGTCGGCGACAGTCGGCGTAATTACCTCGCGTTCGCTTCGTGACCAAACTGAAACCCACAGAAGGGAGGGCGGCGGTTGACGTCGTAAACTAAACTATATCAGAGAGAGGCTTGCGCGGCGCCGCCAGTCCGAAACGGTACGCGCGCGATTCAACGCGCCTCAACTAGTGATAACAATAACATAATAAAAATGACAAAACTCGGAATAATTGCTGCTGTATTGACTGTCGTTACAGCCGACAGTCCTGATCAAACACAAATAGAAAGATATTTAGAAAGTAAAATGAAAAATTATCAAATAAAAACGCCAGGAAATGAACCTGTTGCTATATTAGAGGCGGCCTCAGACACAGAGTCACCAGGAAAATGGGTAGATCTTTCTTTAGAACGAAAATCTTCAGACGACGTGGACTTGAAATTCATGACTGATGTAATACACGACGCAGATGGGCAACGATCGAGATGCTATGGTCCTTCCTGTCAAGAAGGTTTCGACGGGAGTATCGGACCTCACGAAAATATAGAAGAATATCTGTCTGAACAAGTAGACAAAGTCAACTATGACTCCGATGACCGATTAGAAGCAATCAACGCGTTAGCTGAAAAACTGAAAAATGTGAAAATAAAAAATAGATACACATCAACGGACAGTATAGACTATGAAGACGACAATAACGGAAAAGTTTATACGTCATGGAATAAAATGAAAGTGAAACAACACAAGCATCCCTATGACGATAAAGACGGTTGGGTTACATTAGAACCTGTCGCTTGGTCCACCAGTAAAATTTCGAAGTGGAAGCCGAGCGTTAAGAAACAAAAACCCAATCATTGGACAGACGATGACTCCGATGATCGTTTCTCATCTAGTAATCAAGGGAATACTTACAAAAGACCTAGCATGGCCCGGCCAGCATACATCAACAATAAATTACACGGCAATTCAGAATGGGATTCTGATTCTCCGAGACCTTGGCCCAAACCGTCGTACAGCTATTCATCAACGTGGTCTTCTGACGACAGCCGAAGACCACAGAAGCCGAACTGCGACAACGACGACCACTATCAATCAGATCCAACGGTGTTTTATGGATTATCCGATTCAGTAGTCACGGATAATAGACCGACACATTTTCCATATGACTACGAAGCTTTGAAGAGACCAATAAGACGACCTACACAAGTAGTATATGCTGGACCACCAGATTTTAACAGTGATAGATCCAGACCTCCACATGGAGATGGACAGTGGGTACTGTTATCCACAACCAGAGGGTACCGCAATAAAAAACGCCAGAGATCCTTGTTGAACCAACAAGACTCACCCACAATGACCTCACATCAAGCAGTATCTTTAACTGTATTACCTGTAGATAGTGATCATAATATGACCACATCGCACGGTGGACTTTTAGAAGTGGAAAGGAGTTTTAAAACGGTTGAAGAGTCAAAACGCGACATGGATAAACAGAATTCAGGATTACCCAGACCTTTGAAGAGGGTTTTCAAAAAGAACTTAGTTACCAGCGTCGGTCCAGATACTTCTACGGTATTAGCTGCCGTCGGAGCTGGAATGGTACCAGCTACAATGGCAATGGTTGTACCCATGATGTTGGGTAGAAGACGTAGAGACCTAAGTCACATAAACGAAAAATATTATAAGCAAGAATGAGGTAATTTAATTTAAAAAAAAAGAAAGCATTTATTTGAATCTCATTTTAATTTATAATCGAACAAATCGTTAAATAGTCTGTGATCCTAAATATTCCGATAAGAAATATATTTTTTTAGTAAATAATATATTGAATAGATACATTTTTGTAATGTTCAATAAATACATTTTTAAAGTCCAAAAAAAATTTAAGTACTTACAGTATTATTACAATAGTTTAATTATGTTTAAGTTTATTTATTTGTTTTTATTTAATAAACTTATCTTTTAAGAATAAATAAAATAATTTTAAAAAGTATTTAATGAAGTAATTCCATATGATTGGAAAATAATATAGACTAGTTAATAAGCACAATTACAAGTAGGTATTTTCAAATTTCCCTTAGCTACTCGTAAATTCAATAAAAATAAAGTATTTAAAAATAATATTTGTGTTAAATATAGTATTAATTAAATCACTATAAGAAATATATAAAGATCTACATTGTACATAAGTATTAAAAATATATTTATCTTCTAATGAACAAAATATAGTTGAAATTTCGATTTGAACAAAATATACACTTATATAATATAATTTTGTTTTATCATATTTAAATAGATTGTTACGTTAGTGATAAACTTTTCCTGGACGGCTATAAATATATCCATGTCTTATAGCTTCCATCAAATACTTCACTCCGAACAGACATATTATCAGCAAGACTGAAAAAAAAACATAACTTACAAATAAAACTGTCGCAATGTTAAAAAATTGTTATTTCTGCATATTACATGTGAATTCTAACTTCGATTTTTTAACATAGGAAAATTGGTATATGTATTTCGATCAATGTCGAAGATTGGACCCTATTTTATTTTCTGTTAGTACGAGTAGAGATAATTTTAACATTTTGGTATTAAATTTATGATTTAATTCCATGAACGCAACGTCTACATAAAAACAAAAGCTTTTTGAAGCTTACAATTATGCTTCTTAGTTTATACTTTTAAAGATAGTGTGACTTACAATTTTTATAGAAAACGAATATTCCCTGCTAACGAATTAAGTTATCAATGAGTTACGAATGATGTCGTAAGATAACCCGACTAAGACTACATGAAATATTCATCCTTGAAGAAACAAAGTTCACTTTCTGGCAAGCCCCTAACTATATGGATAAACTAAGATACCTAACTTTAATCTTAATTAGAGACCAGTTCCGTACAGAACTACAGACATACCCGAAAAAGAACCGTCAGACAAATAGGTTCGCTTATCATCTCTTTAATGGAAAAAAAATTAAATGCAGGATACAGGGGGTAAACAAAAGTATCGGGTTAAATTTCCGGGTCGGTACACATTTATGTTTTTATATTAAACTGTTTTAAATTCTAATTGTAATGCACACTTCTGAACGATTTGAGGAGTAGTAACGTGACAACTTCCTTGTGAGCGCCATGAAAAAACAAAGTTCTTTTCCTGTCGCCGAATAATAACAATCTATTTTAATTTTGTTTCTCGAGTAAAGGAAGCGCTATCTTGAAAAATCACCGAGTGAGTTAAATTACCATGCATTTGCGAGAGTGAAAGCAACAGATCTGCTTGTCGCCCGCACATTGAATATTCGTACAAAATGGTGGCCGCAAAAATATTCATGTTATTATTTAAATTATTTCAGGTGCGACCGTTAGATTTCAGCGTTTAGTATATAAATCTTAAAATAAGCTGATACTGTAATCACGTGCGTTTCGTTTCTTCCATTAATGAATAGGCGCTGAAATTTTTTTTCATATAGAATTTCTGATTACATACATAATATCATTTACACGGATAGGACACAGAACTCGATTCTCAGATAAATTAATATCTCTAAGCTTTCTTAGATCGTATATCTACCACTCGGAGACCGCCCGGCTTAAATTAAATCCATTATTTAAAGCTTTTCTACGTAATTTCATAATATCTGTAGTTTTTGGTGTTTTTAACAAAATAATGTATTTTAGAGACAGAAGAAACTATTTTTCAAAACGTTTCGTAATGAAACATTATCGACATAAAAATAATTAAAAATATATATGTATAATAGTTTTCGATTGTGCTATGATTTTGAAAACGACTACAAGTCGAGTTTCTTGTGGAATTGGATCTATGCAGTTTTCTTGATTTTGCATAACGTAGACGATGTAAATAATTTTGTAACAAATGAATAGGATTCGGGAGGACAGGTCTACAAAAATAAACACCAAGCGAAGACAACAATACTAAATGTAGGCCTAAATACGTGTGAAACACGGACAGACATTTTTTATCTTTCGTGCGTTTATCGCGAACCCGCCATTCTTTTTTATTTTTTGTTTTGAATCCCAGTAAATCATGACGTGTTCTTAAAGTCTAGCAAAATTAATCCCTTTCAAGAGTTTGTTATTTAGGAGTACGTAACGGGGTATACGTCATTAGTTTCACCCATCTCCACCACCTAAAAGTGATAACTCCGTTATCATAAGTTGTTTCATGCTGTCTCTATCCCTTTATAATATAACCTCGGTGATGATTAAGTAAACTTACTGTCAGAGAGTATTATGAGGCCTATTTGTATGTAGCCTCCAGAAGTAGCTTCCCACACAACGAGGATCACCGTGAAGAAAAGGTGGAAAAAGCTGTATACGAAGAATGCTGACACCAAACAATGGTTGGCCTGGAAATTAAATTATTTTCATTATCAACACAATAAACTTAGATATAATATTTATTTTTTTATTTATTTATTTATTTATTCGGTAAATCATCAGCTTACAAAAATACACAGTAAAATTAGTAAAAAGAAAAAACACACAGCTAATAATAATTATGGAAACATTACATCCATGTGACCTATATCACTAACTATTATATACAAGGTGAGATTTTAGTAACCGGCCAAAATGTTTCTAGATGTTAGGTATCACCAATAGACCTCATTGCGTAAATAAAAAATATGGGTTACATTTTCATAATAAATTATTTTATCTACAGTGTTATTTTATAACGTTTGGTTGCCTTCTTAACGCTATAGTAAACTTAGGCACCCGAGACCTTGAAACGGAATGGGCCGGCGGGCATGAATGGTGACTAGAATTATTAGTTTTTTCGGGAAATGTTTGTGTAGTCATATCTCAATATTTTTCTATAGAACGATATTAAAAGGAAACAAGACGGCTATCGGTTTTCTACTAAAGATCATTATATTAAAATTTGGCTGGTCATTAAAATCTCACCTGTGTATGTATATATATATAGGTGCTCTTTGGATTACGATCTTTTGTTATCGGGACATGATTTATCGTAGGATATCTATAGGAACAATGTAAAATTTGAAAATCAACCTAAATATAACATCAGGTTTTTCGTTCTAAGAGTTTTCTGGGAGACACATTGGAGAGTAAATTTTAGCAGCGAGTGAAAGCAATTCAATTATTAATCTGTTTCAAAGAAGAAAACCATAGTGAAAATATATGATTTGGCATAATATACTTACACATATATTTCATTAGTATTAATAAAATTACTTTGATTATATAATGCATGGATTGATTTTCGCAATACAATGCCAACAAAATGTCTAGTACCCCATAATACAAGCATAATATTTGCTTACTTTGGGATTAGATGGCGCTGTGTGGTATGTCCCGGATATTATTATAACAAAAATTACAGGCCAACTTTAACATACATGTTTGTGTGACTAAACAATCTTTCTGTGCGTAAATTGTAACTGAACAGTTCGGTAATGTTTTTTTTACATTTTTGACGCTGATTCACTTCACTAAGTATTGAGATAAAAAAGAAGTAAGATTGACAAACAATTTCAAGATTTAATTAGGAAGTATTGGGCGATGGGCTAATTTTAAGTATTTTGTATCTATGAAACATTAAAAAAAGTATCCCCCGATATCTTACCTTGCAAACTCCAATAGTAAATAATATAGAGAACATAAAATGTAAAAACGCAACTCCTATATAAGAAGCATAGTATAATAAAGTGACAATTTGTATGAGTGAGTTCTTGTTTGTACCCACTATACTTTCTAAGTGTTGCCAGTTGCCAAACTTGCTGTCATTTTCGAATTCTTTTTCAGAC
Organism: Luffia ferchaultella; assembly: GCA_949709985.1. NCBI lineage: Eukaryota > Metazoa > Arthropoda > Insecta > Lepidoptera > Psychidae > Luffia > Luffia ferchaultella. Next base: position 4,413,558 of record OX453258.1, read on the forward strand.
TTTATATTTTTACCTAACATGTATAAATGATACGCTGCTACCGCTATACTGATTATCTGAAACGAAAAAATTTTTTTTTGTTAATATTGAAAAGAACAATAAACAAAAACATGAAAACTTGGAAGCTTTATTAAGTTTCATAGACATATTTGTTTGTGCGAACTTTACTCCAGTAAAACGCCTGTTCAGAAAGTGCATGCAAAGTTACGAAGATTGTCGCTTTGATCATTTCGTAAGGCATTCAAAATAAACCGTTCTTATATGCAACATAAAAAAATATTTGTTACTTACGATAAGAAGATAACCGAATATACAATTTCCAATCCGGAGTGGAAAGCAGAATAGAAACTTTCTACTCATTTTGTCTTCATTCGTAGGCCTAAAACAAATGTCATTAGAATTATATTAAAAGTAGGTAACAAAGAACATTAGTTTAGTAAAAACATATATATTCATCGATTTCCGAATTAGTAGATAGATAGTATTTACATGTGTTAAATAGTCATGCGATACAATGATAACAAAAAAAATAGGCCAATAAAGTATAATGATTTTTATAAGAAACATGACTCCATAAGAAGATGACGCCATAAAAAGGAATCTGTAAACGCAGATAAATATAATACCAAAAAAAACTGGCCGAGTGCGCGTCCGATGTGCACGCTAAGGGTTCCGTTCCACAAATAAAAAAAAACACGTTTCTTGTCTGGAGCCCCTTTAATTTAAACTTTATTCAGTTTTATTTTTTTTCTGATATAGCGGCTATAGTAATACACACTCTGTGAAAATCTTAAGTGTCTAACTATTACGGTTCAAAGGATACAGTCGTGTTACAAATGGACGGACAGACAGACGGACAGCGGAGCCTTAGTAGTTGGGGTACGTATATCCGGAACCGATAGAGTCAACTCAACTCACATACATTTCTATCGCTTACTTGTACTATTACTGATAATTTTTTGTTTTTATTATTATTTATACCAATTTTTCTACAATTATATATTATTAGTAATTTTATTATAGTATAATTTACTAAAAACACTTACTATTAGGACTAAAGTATTGTTAATGAAGAGAAACGTATACAAATTAATTCTATCGGTTTCAGGTAAAGGTAATATATAAAAATGTGTGTATTATAAAAAATATCTATGTACGTATCCATATCAGTTATTTAGTACCCATAATACAAGCTCTGCCTAGTTTAGGACTAGATTTACTAGGTATTATTATATTGTAAAACTATAGTCAAACAAATTGTGATTGGTGAACCTTGAACCCAAAATTAACCTTTCTAATGTAAATTTCAACTTTACGCATATATGAATAGAATCGAGTATAAATCCAATCTTGTCTTATAAGTATAGGATAGTAAAAGCTTTAATTAGTCGTGTTTATGTTAGAACCAACAGACCTTGACCCGACCGCGTTTCATAAGGAAGTGTCTTCGCGGTTCGCCGCGCGCTCGTAGTTCTAAAATATTCCCTTGCCCAGGATATAAAGATGTATGTTTTGTCTGTCAGGCTTTCAAGGTTCCGTAGTCACTATGAATTATTTTATGTTACGTGCTCGTTCTCGGTAATGTTTGAAGACACTCTCACTTCACATCAATTCCTACGATTCCAGAAAATTCAGTGAGAAACTGATGGATTGCTATTTATAATGAATAGCAGGTTTCTAAAAAGTGATAGATTGATCGAATTTACAATGTATTCGTAAAGTAGCTCGCTTAATTGTGTAATTATTCATAGTTCATAGTGTGTCAAAAGTGTGCCATTGTTGTGAGATGTCACCCAGGTTCGAATCACCGATAAGTAATAAAAATTACGAAGATCAAGTGAACTAAGTTTAGCTGTAGTTTGAAATAAACTGATAAAAAACTCATCTGATTTTTACAGAGTCCGATTTTTTCGGAAATTTCTGAACTGCGATATCTTTTGAACGCGTCGTTCGATTTTAATATTTTTGGCGGCACTCGACGCAGTTTTCTATGTACAAAAAACGTGTATAAGGTTTTAAATAGATCGGTTGGAAAATCTCAAAGTTATTTAAAAAAACGTTAAAAAAATTTGTTATTTTTATTTCCTAAATATTTTTGAAACAGCTCGACCGATTGTCTTCAAAATCTAATAAGGTCTAAACCTTGATGAACCCTTTCAAATGCCGTATTGCGGGTTTTAATCGGTCAATCCGTTCTCAAGATATCTTAGGACAAAAAAAGTTACATACACACACACACACACACATACGGACGTCCAGGCGAAAATCATCAGAATGGCTTCCCTGGACCTCAAAACGTGGAGATCTAATGAAAACTCGATTTTCCGAAATCGGATCCAAATTCCAAATCAATGTTCCCTTGGATAGCAGGAAGTTAAAAAGTAATGAGAAAAGACAATAATAATGAATCGGTGATTGGTAACCGTGATAAAAAAGTAAAAAAATAATTTAATGAATCATTTTGGAAGACAGAAAGATGGATCACGTTAACAACATGAGATTGAAATTGAAGCAGACGATATTTATTAAATTTTCAGTTTATACTAACATAAGATGGTCTAACAGCCCGTTCAGACGGCACGGGACGGAACCGTTCCCGTCTCAATTTATATTGGGATAAGGGAAGTCCCTCGTTCCCGTGTCGCCTGAACACGCTGTTAAGAGTAACAAGATTCAATTAAATCGCTGTGTGTAGCAAACTGACTTCATTTGCAGAATTGGTCGGTCTCAGTTTTTGGATATCCGCCAATTAATTGAAATAAAATCTATCTGTGCTTCCTATTCCAAAATTATATTATAATTCTAAAATTATTTCGAATTGAGTTTTGCGATTTGCCTGCATGGCTTTCATGATTAATCACTTCACTTCATTAGCCAATTTTCACTCCACTGCAGGGCCTTAGGTCTCCCCCTGTGTGTGGGGAGCTTGAAGTTCAAATGCACCACGCTGCTCCACTGCGGGTTGGGGATCGTAACGACCGCCATCTATTGACAGCGCCCGGGACCGACTGCTTAACGTGCTCTCCGAGGCACGGAATCGGTGATAGTTAATGTACTTAAGTTAGAAAAAAGTCATTGGTACATGTCCGGATTCGAACCATGCCCCAATGGCCTTATAAAATGATTGCCGTAGAGTAAATAAATTTGGCAACAGGTTTTGAGTAAGAAATGTCACTTCACAGTGTCGAAACCGTGAAATGCAATTTCGCGGAGGTAAAGGCTGGCGCGCGGGGACATCGCGGACTGAAACCGGACTGAAACTTCCAAAGATATACCAGCTAACTAGAAGAAGAGTGATTATATAGACGGTGAGCGCAGAAGAGTGCTTTTAGTCAATTCGTAATTTTATGACTGTCGTAATTTATTATTTTGATAATCCATTTCAATATTAACATATTTTTCTTACAACTTAGGAAAAATTATTGGCGTGAATTCGACGAATATCTTACTTTTGATTCGCAGGGTCATCTCAGAACAGTCGTTGGATGAAAAATATGTACTTATAATATTTGACTTTTTATAACAAAAGTTATAATTATGTCATCGTAAAGATTTATCTGAATGGCTACATAAAAACAACTGTATGTACTAATTTTACTTATTTTCATCCCTATCCAATGACGTCATAGGCTGCGCAATTCAGAGCTGAAAATTACCTAGGTGCCGTGCGGACAACACTTTCAATTTGAAATGGGCTAGCGTCGAAACTTTTGATGAATTTAGATAACTAAACAATATTTTACAGAATAGACTCTTTTTTATGATATTGTGAAAAAAATAATTAATTTGCCCCTTAAATAGATTTAGAACGCCCATTGAAAGTCAAAATTCCTAGATCAAAAACAAAGAAGACTACAATAAAAAAAATTAAATCCTGTTTACGACTGAACACAGGGACTCAACAACAACACTTTCGCGATTGGAGAGGGTAAGTCTCTATTATTTAAGTAAATAAAAATTTTAAAAGGGGGACCAGCCACCATGTTGACCAATATGGCGAGCACCGGCGACGAAAATCGACATCATCAACTTCACTTCACAGCCCTCTACAAGCTGAATCGCTTCAATATTTTTTTTATTTAGAACTAAATCATCGTATTCACGAAAATAACCTAGCGGTTGTAAACCGATTTCTGCCAACACTAGTTTTTTTTTTGTACATCTTGATCTATTTTATGACTGTCCGCGCTTTTCTTCTTATTACTTTGTCCATGAAATAATACTGTGATGATATAACTTATGCGGTTATTAAATGAATAATTCTTGTACATTAAGTAAATTTATTTCCCGTATCTCGTAAACGGCTCTAACGATTTGGATGAAATTTTATCTTTAGATAAGGTTCTTCGTTATAAGTTCATGTATTAAATATATTTGTATGTCTTGATAAACGCAATTTTAAACAAAAAACATTTTTTTCGAAATATCGATAGTGAATAAAACTTATACATCAGATGAGGCTGACGTGACTTGTGGCATTCCACAAGGCTCAGCACTGGGAAACACACTTTGCCTTATCTTGTAGTACCTACAAATAAGTGCCTGGGGAAAAACATAAATCATTTATTTATAATCCCTTATTATCAGTTTAAACAACGCCACCTATAGACACGACACCAGACCAGGCCGTGCAGAGGCAATCACAGATATCACGCGTAGACATAAGCATTAACGCCGCTCAGTCGATGGCGCGCGCGCACACCAGAAGATTGGTGGCGCCCCGCCTGCGGACAGACCGCCGGGTGAAACTAACGCCTGCCGGCTACGCGCCGGCCTGAGCACACATTCACTCCGTCGAGAGCACGAAACGTAGACACGTCCTCCCCACCGCCTAACCATGGCGGTGGACGTGGATTTAACACTAAGGAACAGGGGGTAGAGGGTAGTGAGAAAATGAAAGCACTTTAATTCGGGGACTCCTGGGGAGTCCTGGATCGAGCCTAGTCGGCGAGCAACGGACTTTCGTATCAAGGACCGTCTATATGGAATGGAATGGAGGCTGTGCGATGCTGTGCGCTCGACCAAAAGGAATAAAACACGTTTTGATCAGAATGGATTTAACATTTACTTTTCTAAACCAAAAAGGGTGATGGCTATTTGCACAGATATATCCGCCGCGCAGGGCGGTGAAAATACCGAATGTTAATGTCTCTATCGGAGCCGCGTGTAGCCAATTATCGGACGGGGGTGGAATTGAACCGCCTATTCGTTTCACTCGCACTTAGAACTTGGGCTACGCCCCATAAAACTGAATCGTACCGTTTTTCTGTCGTCGCGGTGGAGCTTGGCAACGGGCAGCTGAGATTCCGCCGCTCCTCGGCGGGCGCGCAGGGGTGATCGCGGCCTTTCTGGATTTTGGCCTGCGACCGGTGATCGCGGCCGCTGCAAGCTCGTGGTTAGCCCACGGGCGTTATTAGGGCAGGCGGAGATTCGATCTTGCCTCTTCACCTCTTCTGCGGCACCTCGCGACTTTCGTGTACAAATACAAAAATATCCCTACGCGAGAGTACGTGCCAAGAAAACGATTTTGATAGCTATTTATTCTATGGCCATCTGCCTTAAGATTGCGTTGACTTTTCTCGATTAAATCTCGAGCCAAGAGGTTTGCCACTGAGTTCTACTTCCGCTATCGATGCTGTCACCGCCGTTGCTCGTCCCCGAATTAAAGTGCTTTCATTTTCTCTCTACCCTCTACTCCCTGTTCCTTAGTGTTAAATTCACGTCCGCCACCATGATTAGGCGGTGGGGAGGACGTGTCTACGTTTCGTGCTCTCGACGGAGTGAATGTGTGCTCGGGCCGGCTCGTAGCCGGCAGGCGTTAGTCTCACCCGGCGGTCTGTCCGCAGGCGGGGCGCCACCAATCTTCTGGTGTACGCGCGCGCCATCTACTGAGCGGCGTTAATGCTTATGTCTACGCGTGATATCTGTGATTGCCTCTGCACGGCCTGGTCTGGTGTTGTGTCTATAGGTGGCGTTGTTTAAACTGATAATAAGAGATTATAAATAAATGATTTATGTTTTTCCCCAGGCACTTATTTGTAGGTGCTACAATCTTTGTGAATAATTTATCCCATAATATAAAGGAAGGTCTAGTCCAATTCGCTGACAACACCACTATCGTGCTGAAGGGTAAAACTTATGAGGAGCAATATACCAAAATTAACATTTTTTATAAGAATTTGAATGACAGATTTTTGGCTATTATTGGATTATGGATTGACTATTTCTGATAAATTATAAAATTTTAAACTGATTGCATTAATTTTTTTTTCAAACTACTAGTTCACATATAGATAACATCGAAAAACTACTTACTATAAATATATTAGAATTATTTCTGTGAATTTGTTGGGTTCAAAATACTTCTACATTTCTATATATAGTTTCATCAAAGGTCAAATACCTCTATCTCTATAGTAATATAAAAGTCATTGCGCATTCACTGTGATTCACTCATTCGTTTCGAGGGGTCTTATTATCAAAGTATAATCGCATGCCATCTATAGATTGACAGATCTAAGCTTTGAGACATTTGAGGCGGGGATTGCGGGGAGCAAGAGTATATTAACCAATTGGCGCTTTTCAAATTAAAGATCTGCTAATTTAAAACGCGCCCATTGGCTGATAATAAGGAGAGTTGTCAGACTGTACGACAGTGTACGATCACAGAGCGGTAGAGTAGGTTAGAGTTAGCATGTAGGCGGATACGTTGTCCCCTTCAAGTATGTTGGATATTTAAGACTTAACTTCTCTTAACCTAAACATGACCTAAATCTAAAATGTGACATCATACCATTCCAAAGATGTGAGTGAAATGGATGAACGATTTAACCGTTTTAACATGATATAAATCTGGGACAAAACTATTCCTGACATTTTTACCTATATTCATTGAGTCAATATTTTTGGGACACGTGTCTCTGAACAATTACCGTCCCATAGCACCCCGACCTCGACAACCTACTCCATTCTATGTGGTACAGATACACCAATGACAGATTTACATGTGTTCACAGCTATAGAAACAATTCTGATTTAAAAAAAAATCACTCGTAGTTAGCAATACTCGTGGCACGTCATATTACTGCTATAATGTATTCGATGATTTATTATAAATGTTTTAAAGGTCCTTTTCATCTCTTTTCATAGTAAAATGTTATGTTGTCAAAGTATGTCAGATAATGTTGGCAGTTTCACATAATTGTAAACTACACGACATATACCTTAAGTGTTGCCCATTTTTGTGAACTATCTTACGATTCGTATGCAACTATTGCTTAATAACGTAGGTACCTATTTATTATACCACTGTTACATAAATTAATTGTGGAGATACAACTGTTGAACCTAGGCGTTTAGGTTTGAGTGGGCGCCTCTAACCACGTGCCGTGTTTGGAATTTGATGGCAGTTGAAGCATCACTGTAACACGATAAATAAACGAAAAATCTGCGTATGTTTCGGCTAGAGTGTGTATTCTCACTGTCAAGTGTATACACAGATTATTAGTGTATTAAGTATTTCATATGAAATCAGGGTCGTTGTCAACCTGTTTTGCATACAAACTTATAATATACACCAGTAATCTGGTACACTGGTGTATACCTATACACCAGTAAATTGGTACTTACAAGTGGTTGAGCGAAACAAACAAAATGCAATTCTACGTAATGGACGAATATTTATAGTTTGAAAATAACTTACAATTTAGGTTTTTGTACCTACGCTCTCAAGATGGTTACGAATTTGATTTTGTTGAACAACTTTTAAAGTGTAAATAAAAAAATAAGTAGGTACGCATCAGAAAATATTTTATACAGTAGGATATTTTTTATAAGATGAATGGTTAAGACGAATGGTCGTGATAGCCCAGAGCGCAACGAACCTGTCTCAAATTTATAAGGTCCCATAGGGCCATGGTTCGAATCCGGGCGTGTACCAATGAGTTTTTCTGACTTGAGTACATAATATCACTGACACCGTGCTTCGGAGGGCACGTTAAGCAGTCGGTCCCGGACGCTGTCAATAGATGGCGGTCGTTACAGTTCCCAACCCGCAGTGGAACAGCGTGGTGGACTTAAGCTCCAAGCCCCCCTCCTCACCCTGGGGGAGGCCTAAGCCCTTGCAGTGCAGTTTTATTTTCTAAGGAAATATAGTTGTGATAATGTATTCAGTGATAACCATTTTTGTCTTACAAAATAGTTGGAGCATTTTTTTGCGATTGTACGATTTTATGATGTATTAAGCATTATTTAAATTTCTACCAAAGTATATCGATTTTCATTAGTTCTTGACATTCGTATGATAACAATGTCTAGCATAACGGGATTATGACACTCCATTTTGAATACGATAAAATGTATCTAGCATTTTAGAATTGAACCCATGTCAAAACCGTGTCATTATTGTAATGATGTCAACGAGTGATACCTTGACAGAAGTGACGCCATGCGTAGTTTGTGTACTTGGATGCTTTAGATTAAGGGCCTATTTTACAATAAGATTATCTTTCATTTTTAAGACTTAATATATATGTCTACCGATTAGGGTTGTTCATAACAGTGTTTGTATGAAATGGCTGTGACATACAGACACGCACGAACGGACGGGGGGTGGATGGACATGAAAAAACTATAATAGTTCCTTGTCAGTGTCGTAAAATTGCGTCACCGCACATATAATTTTTTTTATTGAATAAAAAATAAAATAATAAAAATGTTTTAGAGTACAAGAACATCTTACAACATAATAGAGTTGGCTGAGGCCTTTCACTAGGATTCCCTGGGTTGTGGGGAAAATTAATTACACACTCAAACTTTTTCATTTTAAGTATGTTAACTATCCTATCGTGTCGTGATAGCCCATAGCGCAACGAACCTGTCTCAAATTTATAAGGCCCCATGGGGCCATGGTTCGAATCCGGGCGTGTACCAATGAGTTTTTCTGACTTAAGTACACAATATCACTGACACCGTGCTTCGGAGGGCACGTTAAGCAGTCGGTCCCGGACGCTGTCAATAGATGGCGGTCGTTACAGTTCCCAACCCGCAGTGGAGCAGCGTGGTGGACTTAAGCTCCAAGCCCCCCTCCTTACCCTGGGGGAGGCCTAAGCCCCTGCAGTGGGGTAAAAATGGGTTGTTGATGATGATGATGATGATAATGTTAACTATGAATTCATATAAACATGCAAATTTGTTCAGTACAAGCCGGTGAATCATACTGATTACAAAAAGCAAGTTAACATTAATGTTAATTTAGTTGTCTCTATTACGACTGATGTCTAAAGAAAACAAATACCTACTTCTCTCCAATCAGTTAATTTATGTAATTTCTCCAAATTGAATACCTATACTTATATTCATAAACGATCTCAATAAAATAAATCATCTGTATGAGCTGTTAATCAAGTAACCAACGGTTTCTGCTATTTGGGCGCCCCCGTGCGAGTTATTTTTCAGCGGCCTTTATTTTACCTGCGAGTTTATTCCTATATTTCAGACTTCTTCAGACGAATACATGTCTTGCTATGCCTTTCCTAATTTAAATCCATTTTTTTGAAGTGCCTTCGTCACTGTTGGACCAAATAAGAAAAAAATGTCTAACGCGCAGTTGCACCATGTAGTGTCTCCGCCCGTGGCGTGGCAAACCACGATCGGTACAAGCCAAGATTGCCTTAGGTACACGGATGTGGCTACGATGACACACACCACTATCAATTAAATAGTCGTATCTGGATAAAGGCAAAGCTTATGAATATTGAAAAAAAAACAGGGGTTTCAACATTTTTGTATGGGAACTGGCATTTTAATTACTTTTCAAATTTTCCGCGCACGATGAAAGTTGTAAACAATTATCAGTCGATATTAAATATGCACTCTAAGTCAATGGGAATTCTCCAATTCTTTAATTAGTTCAATATTCACATTATTCTTACTTATTAACTGATTACTTTGGGGGTGAAGTTTTAAGCCGGCACTGAAGATATCGCTAATTAGGAAAGGGACGAACGCTTCGGAAAACGCTATCTACAACGTCCATCATTTTTTATCTGCTTTCATTTCAATAACAAGACATTTGTCATAATATTGTAGATTTTTAACTGTTTTAAATTATTTTTTTCACATTACACAATACGGTTGATGATACCGCGTTTTGCTGGTTAAAAATGCAAAGGGTTCTTTTTATGGCTATCATTTTTTTTTGGTTCTCCATTTTAGAAAAAGTGGCGCTGCACAAACCATGTACAAACCATAAACATAGATATATATTACTTGATTATACATAAGAGATGTCAATTGAATCAGTTCAGGCAATTTCAAATGAATCGACGAATACGACAGTTCGACAAATTCCGCGTTCGTGCCGTGTTAATGTAAAAATTTAACTTGATTGGAATAAATTTTACTCAGCGCATTTTCGCATTTCACACAAGACGGCCTTTTTTTTCTAAATATTATCGCACTCCAACAACGTACAGTTACTCCATTCGTCGATCCTAACAACACTAACCGAAGACGAGTCAATTGACTCGTATTACGTGGCTCGTTTTTTGTTTTGGCTGAATGGACGCATCTATTTCGTTTATACCACGGTGATAAAAGTGTTTTCAAACAAGACACTAAGCAATTAAGTTCTTTTTATCACGTTTTAATTTACACTTCCGCAAATAGAGTACGGATAATTTATCTAATCTGAGGTAAAGATATTCGTAATCGAAAGTCGAGAACTATAATGATGAATACTATACTAATACTATGCTATACTAACGTATATATCACAACAACGTCTAGGCCCCAAACTAAGCATTAGCTTGTATTTTGGGTACCAAGCGAAGACACCACATACATATAACAACCAAGACCCGGTACCAGTATCAATATTCATGACATAAATACTGACCCGACCTGGGATTCGAACCCGGGACCTCCAGCTTCGTTGCAGGGTCGCTACCCACTAGGCTAAGCGGTCCGTGTTGTCACACACACACACAATAATAACATATAAAAGTTGACCTTTTTTTTTTGTTATTGTATCTCGTGGCTTTATCTTGACTTTATCTTGGTAGTTTACTTAAGCTATAAAATATCTGTAAGTAAATATGAGGTAAAGAACTGTGTAGACATATAAAAGTATGATCTCAGTGAAGTGCGACTGTGCAAAAGAATTGATTTGTGTTAACAAATATAATTTAAGTTAAGAAATAATAATATAATAAGAAGAATAAGGTTAAAAGTTCTGTTTGCGATAAGTAAGTTATTTATAGATTTATTAGGAGAAAAAACAGTTAAAGGTGTGGTGTAAAATATGCTAAAGTACAATATAAGAAATAAAAATGAAATAAAATAAATTAAAAATAATAAACGAAAAAAACTATAACAGATTAAATTACTTACTGGAAAATTAAATTTAGAATTAAAAAGAATGAAACTAAAGCAAACGTGCACCACGCAAATAAAGCTGCAGAAATAATAATAATAATAACACAAAAGACTAACAATAATAACTTAAATTTACCGATCATACATACTTAATTTTAACTCACGCTTAAATGACTTCTTGTTGGTATTTAACAAATCTTTTCTTTTTTTTTTTTTTTTTTTAATACATGGGACTTCCCACACAGCGCCATCTAGTCCCAAAGTAAGCAAGTATTATGCTTGTGTTATGGGTTACTAGACAACTGATATACATACTTAAATATTCTTTATAATATATACACATATAAATATATTTTTTTTTGTAAATAACAACCAAGACCCGAACCAGTATCAATATTTATCATATTAATACTGACCCGACCTGGGATTCGAACCCGGGACCTCTAGCCCCGTAGGCAGGGTCGCTACCCACTAGGCTAAGCGGTCGTCATCTATATTGTTAAAATTTCTATTGAAATATTTGCACACTCTATAGAGAGGAGCCCTTTGTCCAGAATTAGTTCTACATGTTGGCAGCGAGAATATAAAGTTTACTTGAAAACATCTTAAACTACAAATAACATTGTATTAATTTTATGACTTCAATTGTTATTTTGTTTGTTAATTTGTGATATTTGTTTAATATAATAAAAACGCCTCTAAATTATTAAGAATTTCAGTAGTTGGATTAAACAAAGCTACTTACATAGTAGATACACAATGATAGTACATTTGTAGAATATAGAGAAAGATCACCATAGAATACTAATTTGAAAAATATTTACCCAACAGGTTTTATCAAGGTGAAACTCACTTGAAATTCTCAATAAGATTTTCCTTGTTTATTAAGAATATTTTAAAATACGAAAACAATTGAATGATATCTAATAACTCCTTGATATTAATATTCATGCAATTACCGTTGAAATAAAAAATAAATTATACTTACTTTCAGTTGTAAATTAAACGTATATATATTTATTTAAATATCATTATGCATCAGTGTACACTACACATATTTTCATCTCATTTCGAACACTTTTATCGGAAACCACAGATTTAAATTCAGAAAAATAATTAAGTACAACTAAACAATCTTACGTATTTTTTGTTATTATAAGTTCCGTTTTAAACATTTTGCCTTCTACTAAAAAGTATAGTATTAAAATAAGACAAAGTTCATGTCGGCGCGCGCGCCGATCGTGCCGGCAATGCCTCTACGAAGATTTGTAAGGCAATAGGTGACGTCACGAGGTCATCCGGCCCCACGTTTGACAACACTAGAACGGACGAATTAAATGTACCGTCCAAGGTCCTATACAAATTAACACTATATTCACTAAGTTAGATAGATTTGCTCATGGATTTAGTGTTGAATCCGTGTGACATGTAGATGTGGCAGTAAAACGCGTGTTGTAAAAGAATCGCTCATTACAGAAAGAGCGCGAATATTTTAGTAAACTTTACAGTAAAACTGAACAAACTGTTTATTTAAAAAAGATAACGTAGATATATTGTAAAGCAAGTTATCATGGATTAAAGTTAAAATTTTTTTCTGTCAAGACTTGTAAAGAAAATGTGCAAAATTTTGCACTTGCTGTTCCCTTTCTCACACGACACTGGCACTATTATTACGTCACAAGTGTGACTTTTAACGTTATTTTTATGGGTCGTAGAGTGGTTATCTATGTGAAATATGTTGATGTACTCTCTCTAAATGATTGCGTCTTCAAGAAATAGCAAAAGAAAGTTTTTGTATTGTGTATACGAAGTTTGACATTTACGCCGTTGAGAATCGTTTCAACGGCTCTCAGTGGTTGTATTTCAGAGCTTATCAACAAGCTGTTTTATAGAGAAATTACCATACATTATTGACAGTTGAAACCAAAAGTAAAAACCGGCCAAGTGCGAATCGGACTCGCACACGAAGGGTTCCATACCACCAGACAACATAAAAATCGAGCGTGACGTTAATCGAACTTAACCATTAATCGTTATTATTATGTAATTTAAGAATTATTGTGTAAATTCATTTTTATTTCGTTAGTTATTTAGAAGGCGCTCGATCCTCTCTGGCTAATCCGAAAAGTAATAACATGAGTGCACTGATAGCTAGAGACAATTTTTATTACTTATTTTATTACAGTGAACCTTTGACTTTTAGTATCAATTGTGAAGAAAATAAGCTCTGCAAAGAAATGCAAATAACACGCTATCTGTCATTTTCTATGGAATTTTTACTAAATTTTTACTTATGAAAGTACATTTTACAAGTTAATATATTACTCGTTCAATAATACAATCTAGTTAGAACTGTTGACTTAAATAAAAACAATTTTGAAACATTGATATCATTTTTGAAGACCTGTCGTTTGGTATCTCTCATGTTAATATACGATTAATTAATTTTTTTCGTACTTCAGTTACATCTATGGCGACCTACCCCAAAATTTTTTTTTTCTTAATTTTACTACGTCATTGTGTAGCGGTTCATAGATTACACCTACCTTCCAAATTTCGTCTATATTTTGCCCATAGTTTCCGAGAAAAACCCCAGACAGACAGACCCTAAAAATGAACAATTCATTTGTTAAGTTATATAGTGTAAGATTTTCCTAAAAAAATAAATTAGATCTAATAAATTATTTATTTTTATATTGTAAATTATACGTGGGCTCGCCTACCCTGCGCTAAACGCATTGAATGTGGGCGTGTCTAGAACACGGGGTTTTGGCGCCTCTCCCCGCTCAGAACAACGAAACTTCAGCGCCGGTTGCTTACGACACATAGACATAAGTGTCGCCCCTGTGGCAGGAGATTAGGCCTCCCTTCAGGGTGAGGGGGCTTGGAGCTTAATCCACTACGCTGTTCCAGTGCGAGTTGGACGACAATTTTGAATTTTATTGTTCGTCCATCTTGCGGTAGAAGATGCTGGCTGTTGGGGAAGTGAAGCCAACCAAACGTTTCGTCGCGGGCATCGGCCGTCGTCTGAGAGAAAAGGGATTCGACCCCCGTTCCGGTACCTTCCTGTTGCAAAGAATTGCAATTGCAATTCAGCCCGGCAATGCGATGAGCATCAGGGGCACCTTTGCGAATTAATGAATTATACACAAATATTTCTTTTGAATCACTCCGTATATTGGTGACAACCGACCGTATGAAAATCCGTGCAATAGTTGCTAAGATTATCGCGTTCGGACAGACAGACAGGCTGACGCGGAAAGAGATTTTTTTTAAATATTGTGTAGTGATGTAGAAGAATATTAAAAAAAAATATATTAATTCTTTTATTCCCCTCCTCATGGTTGCTTCTTCATCATTATCAGAGGAACTGTTTGAATATTTTCGTGTTTGATTTTCTCGTAATAAACTACTTCAAAGAGGGCCGAGCGCGGAGGCTTGGAAATAAGAAAAAGTCGGCAAATCAAATTAATGTAATTTTTAAAAAACTTTAAACAATAACAAAACACGAAAAAAAATAATGAAGGAAGAAAGCTGTACATATATGAATGTAACGATACACCTAAATATATATTATATTTTGCTTCCCATCCCGTTTAAACAATTATTTTTCTTTATCGTGATCCTTTAAATCTGACGGAAAAACTGTCAATTGGATATTGGATTGGATTAATACTGTGGATGATGACAGTAAAGCGAATAGAGAGTAGCAATCTTTTAATTGCATAAAAATATGTATGTATTTTCGTGTCATGATAGCCGGTGTTGCCAACCCCCTTCTTATTTAGAAAGTCGTGGTTCGAATCCTAGAAACCGGCATGCACCAATAAGTTTTGGCAGTCGTTAACATCAGAGAATTATTTTAACATCCACCAAACCACACTGGAGCATGCCGAGGGGGCCTAAGCCCTTGCAGTGAGGCATAATGGACTGGTATGGTATGTAGTTACATTTCTGTTAGGAATAAGAAAAGACAACAACGGAAATAAATAGGATAAATTATATGAAAAATAATGTTGGAGCACGTTTTACGAAATTCTATTAATTAAATACGAAATTATTGTTTGATTTTTGAAAACTATTATACTAAGTACCTATAATTTTTATTTAAAGTCTTAAAACTAGCAAATAGTAAAACTATCCCAGAAATGAACACACTGTCGCGCACAATGTAGCTTAATTACCAAACGTCTAATCTTAATAGCATCTGAATAGTGGTGCACCACTGAGGTGCACCTTGTTAAGATGCACCACTAATCCTAATCTTTTTGTTATGGCGACATACTTATTGATAATTGTTTACACATGTATAATATACCACTACTACTGTCTTCATTTGATTATAAATATAAAAGAAATATATGTTATGTATGAATTTATTTTTCTTTCAAATCTAATAGTAACATTTTTGTGTGGCTCTTTCCTATTTAGTCGAAATGTAATAATATTTATATAATAAATTCAGTGACTATTTTTATTTTAAATGGGTACGTTTATTTAAGAATTTTCCTAATATTTCATTAGATAAATCAAAAAATTCACGTCTGTAAAAGTTGTAAAATCCACTTTCAGTAGTGAGACGAAATGAGATTGGATTATTACTGTATAAATATCGATTACCGACTTGGCGGCAATTGAGTAGGAGTACTGTAGGATGGCGACTGTTCTTTGAATGGTGACTATCTGATGAACAGCTATCAAGTTGGTTACTGCTATCAAGTTGATCACTGCTATCAAGTTGGTTACTGCTATCAAGTTGGTCACTGCTATCACACTGGTTACTGCTATCAAGCTGGTGACTGCTGTCAAATAGGCGACTGTTACCAAGATGGAGATTTTATTCAAGATTGACGTTCTTGTCAAGATTTAGATTATTTGCTTGTTTGTCAAGATTTAGATTATTTGGTTATTTGTCAAGATTCAGACTATTTGGATGTTTGTCGTTAATGCTAACAATAATGTTCGGTGTAAGATCCAGATCGAGTAATGCATTTCTTCCTATTAGCAGGTGGCGGCAAAGCGGACATCTCGTGAAATAGTTCTGTAACTTCCAATGGTTGAAACATTTTTTACAAAACACGTGACCGCACCTCGTCGAACAGGCGTGGTAAATATTAAGACTATTCAAACATATCGGACACTGCAGTTGAAAGTTTTCATTTTTTGTCCGCTTCGTCTGAAAGTTAAGACATTTTCTCAAAAAATAATTTATCACCTCGAGATCGTTACTGCTATGTATATTAGTTTTTTTTTTTAATTTACCCTATCTAACACTAAATTAACCCCCGTAATGTCACCAAAAGACAGGCGGGCACGAGAATAATTAAGGTTTCAGCTTTTCCTTTTAAGGTACGTAACCGTAAGAGATAGGGATTCAGAAAAACTCTTCGTTCTATAGAAAAATGGATTTAAGAAGGGAGTGGACGTGTGAAATTGTAATTACCTTTGTTTTACAGCAATGGAAACGCAACACAATAAGAAAACCGGCCAAGTGCGAGTTGGAATTGAACGTGAAAGGTGCCGTACCACCGTACATAACAAAGGAATACGTTTATTGTAAAATAAAATTAAAAATTAAAGGAGGTCCCTTTCCTTTAATTTATAACTTTATTTATATTCTTAAAGGTTGGCATTCCAAAACTACTACTATAGGAGTATTAACAATAAGAAAGAAGGGGCGAGGTGAAGTGATTAAATTGGAAATGCGGAAATACAAAAAAAAAAACATAATTAAAAATGAGTAACCTACTAAGACATTTTTAATAGCTTTCGAACTCAAAACACTTGAAACTAACACTAAATGGCTAGCCACTTTTCTAATGAGTCTTAACAATTTAGGGTTGGTACATAAAATTGTGTTTTAAAAAATTCGGTCAAGATAGGTTGCTTTTCCACCATTTCTCAATCAATAGGTAGGTTAGATTAGTTTAAAAAAAAAAACACGAAACCGAATATATGGGCACTCCGACTACTATTCCAATAATGATCGACGGTTTCAACTCACTAGGAATATAAAAACGCGCAAGGCGAGCGAGCGAAGCGAGCGCGCCGCGGTAGCGAGGAGGCCGAGCAGCACAAAAATCGAATTTTCATTTGTTAGGAAAAATTTGGTTAGGAAATTCTTACACGTATTTACGTACACACTGTTTTCAATTTATTTTAATGTTGAAGTCTATTCCCTCTTTCAATAGTCGACCCTTTGACTAAGTCAATGCAAGAAGCGAATTCATGTCGGTGGTAACAGGTATGTATTTAACATTTTTTATTTTTGTTTTTTTTTCGCATTTCTATAAATTTTGAAAGTTGGTTTCTATGTCCTCATCCCATCCCATAAATTATTATTAATACTTCTAAGGTGGTATTTTTGCAAAGCCGTACCATACTTAATATTCAAAACAAGCGGGTCGGCTATCCAATGGTCTGCTATCACATTTTTTCTAAATGCTAGACAAACAGCCTATCTTGGCCGAATTTCGAATTGATAGATAGGACCACGATTCACATCAGACAGTATTGGAAAACCAACCTCAACCTCTTTGTACATCTGCATCTGATACCCACTGATACCAGTCATTCGCTGTACCCATTCAAAGGCTGTGTATGGTTCGAAATGGGTATGAAGAACCAACCTTTGCTGTTTTGAATTTATGCTTTTTCAATTTGTCTCTTGCTCTAGTCGGTTGTAATGGCTGTTGAGGTTTCATTATTACTATTTGCAATTTTTATATAATTTTAACAATTTAACACCCGTTAACGTTAAATACAATAAATTTTGACAGAATTTATAAATTTCGTTTGTTTCTTACACTGCCTTCTTATCATCACCGCCACCGATTTACATTATTTTTATAATTTTATGCTTGGATTTTATGTCAAATAACATGTCAAATATGGTATTGTCACACCGACTTATATGTAGGTGTATTGCATGTGTATTGTCAAGTGATTGTCAACTATAATAACTGGCTGTTGGAATATTTTTAATACGGTTCAAATTCATAAACAATATAGTTATTTCTTCGATAAACCTTTACCCATCAAAAACAATACTTGTCAAAAACACCAAGTCTCGCAACTCAGTTGTTCTGCGGTAAAAAGTTGTGAGATCCATGTAATACCAAGTCGGTTATTAATTTATTCAGTCTCTACTTGTAAGTATGTAATGTTTTATATAAATATATTGAGACTTGGCCATCGCAGTAAATAATTGAATTTACATGTGTTTTCAGGCGATTGAATTTACACGTGTTTTCAGGCGATGGCCAAGTCTCAATATATTTATATAAAACATTACATACTTACAAGTAGAGACTTACAAGTAGAGACTGAATAAATTAATAACCGACTTGGTATTACATGGATCCCACAACTTTTTACCGCAGAACAACTGAGTTGCGAGACTTGGTGTTTTTGACAAGTATTGTTTTTGATGGGATCTCATTTCTTTTTGTATTTTGTAGACAGTTCTACTTTTTTCCATTTCGGTACCTTCTACTTATTGTATATATGTATATCTACCAGCAACGAATTTTCTTAAAGCCCTCTCCCTGACTTATGAACTTTTCTTATTTTTGTAGGTAGCCTTCAGTTTTCTCTTTTCCGGTACTACTTCTTGAGCTTCAGCTACAGTTTAATATAATAATAACTGCCGTAATAAAACATCGTTACGAATAAAGATAATATTGAAAAATTTAACTGAAGACTTGGCTGTATGGGCTTAATTTTCTTTGCGGTCTTTTCTAGATTTTTTAGTTTTTCCTTGATTCATACACCAAACACTACTTATATTCCAAATTTGAAGCTTCTAGGTCTGCTAGAAGTGCCTTAGAATTTTGATGATCGTTGAGTCAGTGAGTGACAAAATTAAGAAATTTGACCCGTTATAATTTCTTAAAAATACTGGTTCAAATTGAATGAAAACGTGTAATATGCTTATATAATATGCCTGCATGGTCACTGAAAATTTCAGTCTTCTAGTTTTATCCACAACGAAGTTACAGGGGGTCGAAAATGGTCTGAATTGCTTCGAGAAAAGGATGTTACGGCCGTGACGCTTTTTTGCTCGACTTGGTGGGGGCACGGCCGTGCCCCCAGATGATAAATATAGTGTGTTTACTTTGTGACGAAGTACATATTAGTTCCACGACTTTGTGTTATATAGTCATGTTAAAGCTCGTATCAAACTTATTGTACTCTATGACATGTTTTTACTAGAGTCCGCGCCACCAAAGGAGCCCCATAGCCGCGGCGCTGCTGCGCATTACATAAATTTTTTCACTTTGAAAATTATTTCTCGGTTCGCAGTTTGTAGGAATTTAGGCATTATAAACCATATTTTTATAAAAGTTTATGCAATGCAC
The DNA here is from genome assembly GCA_949709985.1 of Luffia ferchaultella. Lineage (NCBI taxonomy): Eukaryota > Metazoa > Arthropoda > Insecta > Lepidoptera > Psychidae > Luffia > Luffia ferchaultella. The sequence continues at coordinate 4,433,294 of OX453258.1, forward strand.
AGACAGCGCCGCGGCTGCAGGACTCCTTTGGTGGCGCGGACTCTACATAAAATTTAATTAAATACATCAAGATTTTAGAGGTCTCTCAAAGAATTCGGTGTTAATATTGAGCCCTTTGTTCTCTATAAAATAGGCATGGGGTACATTTTAAATTATAAAACATAAAACCGAGTTAAATGCATCAAACACAAAACTAATAGAAGTTGTTGTATTAAACGGCATATAAATCTATATTTTATCAATTGAGAAAATGATGATTAGTTTACAATAGAAATTTTCTGGTTTGTGCAGCATCCGGTTTGTATAAGTATCTTGTATTCCTCGAGTTTTGTACTATGCTTTGTATACAACGCTAGGACTTGAGTGATTCTCTCCGTTGCTATTATGCAGTTGATTTTTGTACGCCTTCACCCATACCAAACACACGATGTGGATCACTGGAAAATATAAATATCGATAAAATAATTTAAAAAAAATTGGCAAAGTAATACGGTTTTGTAATTTTTTTTTATTTAAAGAAACTCGATTTGATTCTGTCAGCGTCTTACGTAATGCGATACGGTTTTTCCAATTTTTAGGGTTCTGTTATAATTTATTTGGTAGACGAATGTTAGCCACACATTTTTCTGAGCACATGCTCAGCAAAATGTCAGGCAGCGGTTCTTTTCCATTACATCTAGGTCGCTGAATTTTCGGAAAGCATCGACCGACGACATTCTCACGCTGGCCTACCATCCGGGTGAAGTAGTATAAATACCCCTAATAAATACCCCTACTTGACTTATTTCCCACACATTCCTTTCGTCACTCTACTAAAATCTAAATTAAAGACATATGTATATACTAGCGATAAATATTGTTAATAAAGTTCTATTTAATTATAAAATAATAATTGTAAATATATTTAAAATAAATTAAATACTAATAAATTTCGAAAATTATTTTTTAAAAAACGACCGACGCCCGTCCCGGCTTAACAGTTCCATACCTCAAAAAGTAAAAAATAACCCTTAAAAGAATTACCGTCTGTTTGTTAACAGCTTTTTTCTCAGGAACAAGTAAGTAGCGGCTATTAAATGGTATCAAATGGAAGGTCTGCGGTCTCATACAGTTTTAAAAAAAGGCGAATTCTTAGTCAATGCCTTAAAAATATTACGGAGTGCTTTTATTCTCTTTGGTGAACCATCAAAACCTACAGGGTACTTTCGTTGACATAGAATCCTGTTCGGTATAACGAAATATCTATATCTTAGTATATTTTCATGCTCTGTCGATTATCGATAAATCCCATCTCTAGTATCGTTTCAAAACAAGTGACCATGAATTTGATTTATTTGGAGTTTTCTAGAAACGTCAGGCCTAACGAATTTTCGTAAAGTACTTACTTAACAGCCGCCTGAAAAAAAAATCTATAGTTCAAAGTTGGTGCAATATTAGACGTAATAACGATGATGGTTTGGAGAAAAAACAAGAAATTATCAGTATTAAAGTGAAGTGCAGATTTATATAATAATTTTAGCTGTAAACAAAGAAAATACTGATAGTGAAGTCGTGATAGCCCAGAGCGCAACGAACCTGTCTCAAATTTATATAAGGCTATAGGGCCATGGTTCGAATCCGGGCATGTACTAATGAGTTTTTCTGACTTAAGTACATTAACTATCACTGACTCCGTGCCTCGGAGAGCACGTTAAGCAGTCGGTCCCGGTTGTTGTCAATAGATGACGGTCGTTACAATCCCCAACCCACAGTGGAGTAGCGTTGTGGATTTAAACTCCCTCCCCCTCCTTGACCTGGGAGAGGCCTAAGCCCCTGCAGTGGGGTAAAATGGGCTGATGATGATGATGATGAAATTACTCGTTGGGTATTGCACACAGAACATACTCCGAATCGATAAAAGTAAATGAATTTTTGTATGCATACAATCTCCTACGATCCATACGATGACTTCTGGGTAGTTGTCCACATAAGTTTCCCAACCGATTGGGCCCAGAGTGAATATAAGGTGAATGATGGAGTAAATGTAGAACGTTTTCACGACGATATGTTTTCTCTGTAACAATAATTGATGTTTTTTAATTCATTTGGCCATGATGTTTCATGATGAAGTATGGACTCCAGGTAAATTATGGGTATTACATTATGTAACGGAATCCCCGCGAATAGCAAGCGACCCATATTGGATCGATGCGTTTGAGCGCGGAATAGCAAGCGACCCAATTTGGGTCGATTCCAGTCGATTCTCCATACATTTTATGGACACTTGCCCTTCAAGCTATTTGTGATGCCAATGTGGCTTAAAGTGGTTTCATTAGAAGGTAGGATAAAACACTTGCCAAATAAAAGAAATAAAAATAAAATTTAATAGTTATTTTAGGAGGACCGTCAATTTTTTATGTACGTATTTTTGCGATATCTTTCTTTTTTTTACTTGTAAAAAAATTGTATGGAATGTTGTCATTTTATGTTTTTAAATGTAAATACAAAGCTAAAACTATAAATAAAACGCAATTTTGACAAGAAAATTGTTTATAATAAGATTTGTATTAATTTTTTTTTTGTTATTATTTTTAGTTTATTTTTTATTTTTTGCGTTTTTCGCTTTTTTTTTAACAAACAGCCGTGTATTTGTTTCTAGGCCAAATGATTTAAAACATAGATAACTTTTTTAGCAAATTTAATCTATTTTCCAGCAATATATATCACTCAATAACGTTTCACACATTAAAGTGGAGAAAATAGGTTAAGATGCATGCGAGAGTAGCAGCCGCCTTACTGCGGGGTCCCAGACCAAAACCGCTTGCTATTTGATAGTTTTTCGCGGATTTCGCCTTTCTACTTACGGTGATAAAGAAAAAACATAATAATATACCACATAACATATTGAACCTTTATATAGACTACACTCCGCGTGTACACAGCGGAAGTCTAAAATCACATAGAAGATTTGCAATATAAACCTTTTTCGGCTAAACATAATCTAAAAAAAAGTGCACACAGCTTATCAAGCTAAACTAAAAGCTTCGAGTAAGTAAGTGGCGCAACTAACAGTTAAAGAGCAAAAAAATATGAATTTACATTTTTTTATCACTTATACCATTATCACCGCAATCTATAGTAATATTAAAAATTTGAACATCTATCTGCCTATTGCTGAACCGATTTTGATGTTTGATGTAGAGATGGCTTGAACCCCGAAGAGGACATAGTCTACTATCAGTATTTAGCCATTTTGATTTGTGCTAGAGATGAAATAATATAAACGTGTAGTCCACACCGTCGAAGTCGTGGGCAGCTGCTAGTCCCAAACAACTGAGTATCTATACATAAAATCTATACATACGGACTGACCGATTGGTCGAGTGGTTAGAGACCCTAACCACTCGGCCAAGGGTAGCAGATTTGATTCCCGCCGGGATCAAATATTTGTTTGCATGAACATGTCTATTTGTTCCGTGTCTGGGTGTCAAATATTTATATATCATAAAGAATATTTAAGTATATATATATATATCAGTTCTTTGGTACCCATAATACAAGCTTTGCTTAGTATGGGACTAGATCGCGCTAGATTTATATGATATAACAATAATAATAATAACGTATACATCACGACACCAAACTAAGCATTAACTCGTGTTTTGGGTACCAAGCGAAGGCACAACATACACGTACAAATAACAACCAAGACCCGGTACTAGTATCAACATTAATCATATAAATACTGACCCGACTTGGGATTCGAACCCGGGACCCCTAACTTTGTAGGCAGGGTCGCTACCCATTCGGCCAAGTGGTCGTCATATCGATGGACTCCTTTTATAAACAGTTACAGAATGTTATTTTGTACAAAGTCTCAAGTTGATAAGCGCGTTATTTTTATAGTATTTCACAGTTTTAATGGAGGAATTTCGGAAATTGGTACAGTAATTGATTAATTTTTAGTTTTACAATATAACAATACTATCATTAATAGGCGAAGTAAACAATCTAACCTTATGCACGCCAATTATAAAGACGACAGAAAATATTAGCAACAAGACGAACACGGCCAGATAATCTGCCAACACAGTGTGTATAAGAACAATCATTGTTCGAGCATTTTCCTGTCTCTCCTCTTGCGACATTTCTTTGAGAGCCTCTTCGCAAAATATTTCTGAATAATTTCCCGTTGATATTGTCTTCTGGACATAGTCGACAGCATAGATGTAAATTATAGTTTGCGCAACTATCATTCCAATGGAGATTGCCTGAAAAATACATTTTATTATTTTTAATAATCTACCCAAACTCTCGACTGTCTCTTTAAAAAATACTGGGTGGGGACAGCTTATTGGTCTTATTAAATAATATTAGGCAATTTTGTTTTATTTTACTTTATAGTAATAATACCTTTTACTTGTTCCATTTTGTAATATTTATTTATTGTTGAAAATTAAACTTACAGCTATAAATAGTTTGTAAACTGAAAATTTGACAAAATTACATTTTGCAAAGCCAATCACAAGGTTAGCTGATAATATCAGATAATTTTATTTAATTGTGTATTATTTACATTAGCTGTAAGACTATTGCTAATAACGAATTATGGAGCCTAGTCTGAAATAAAAGTTTATTTATTTATTTATTTTAGAACAAAGAATTATTCTTAGAACGTGACTGAACAGTGAGGTGTAGCAAAAGTTAACTTTTAAATGCGTGGAAATAAAAATATTGTAACTGGCTTATCTTTTTCATTTATCCCATTCTTTGATACTCATCAAACTAATAAGCGTCCATATGTACAATGTTATTTTTCGAAAACTTTATTTATTTAATTCGAAATACCAACAGCATTTATACATTTAATATATACAAAAGTTTAGAGTAATACAATATAAACTATAAGTATTCTTTTCGTTTTTTTATTTATTTACAAAACGACATTATTTGATGTTATTATAATTAAATAAAAAATTACAAGAGTACTTATAATTTTATTTTTAAACTGGTTTTTACTTAGACGCTTTTTAGAATTCGTGTGCATAACTCACGGCCGGGTACAGTTCCAATCAACCTTTATGGCGGATGTGAACATAGGCACAAGTCGCGTCGCAGTAACCAGTTTTAGTGTATCGGGACGCAGTAGAGCAAGGGGCATATGACTGAACCTGCGCAAGCATGCATAAAGCGTTGTATTCCGATCCGCCATAAAGTTTGATTGAGCTTTATTATTATTTATTTGAGCTTTATAGTTCCCGGTCGTATATTAGACACATCAAGCTCTTGAATTTGTATTCCGTGTAATTTAATTGGCTGTAAAATGTCAGTATGTATGTATATGCAATGTTTTTTTTTATTTCTATCTTTCTTTATTTCTTATATTATTTATGTAATTTTTTGTACTCTTTGTAAGAATACACTGTTGTAGTTTATCCCATTTTTTTGACAAGTATTCATTGCATGTATTATTTATTATATATTTTTTTTTAAATTGTTTTTTTTTTCGTGATTTGGTGTATGCGTAGGGGCTGACTGAAAATCAGTGCTGTTAGCGTGGTCACACACACCTTCAGCGGGTGCTGAGTCGGCTCCTGTCATGGCTGCGGTGACTCTTTTTTGTGTTTTATTTTTTGTAGTTTTCTTTGTGTATTATGGATCCGTGGTTCTCATTAAATTTATTTCTTTCTTCCTTTCCTTCTTTGAATTTTACCAAAGAAGTTACAATGGTAAACTCAAATAAGAAAGGCAACCCTTGCAAAATTAATCCCGCGATTTCATTTGTAACGATTATGAATACTTTATTAAAGTTATAAAGTTAAAAAAAAACAATAAATAAAAAAAAAGATTTACGGTGAACGTAATTATTTTAAGACGACTTATGAGATTTGTAAATGCCAAAGGAATTTCAACAAGGACATTAAATAATATGTTAATTAAAGTCAACAAAGTTACTGACTAACCACTTCAATACACCGAAAAAGAGAAGGTCAAAAAACCAACGTCTGCATGAATTAGCGACAGTAAAATTGGTAAACGCTAAATCGAGTCGCTATGAATTGTATCCGATATTTATTCTTTTTTTTTCATTTTTTGGATCAAGGTCAAAATTAAACGCTTACTAATCAAAAATAATTAATACTTCATTGAGATACTAATGCAATCAATATCATAGTCTGTTTATTAAGGCGCTATAATACTGAAAAATAAATATTTGGGACGTCTATTATGTACAGAAGCACGTTGGTATGTTATAGAAAGTGTGAGCTTTGATTCCAAGCTCTATTTCAAGCATCACAATAACTACTTTATATCAAAGGCATATACAAAGTGTTAGTTTTCGTAACACGCACTACGACGCCATTTAAATTAATTAATAGCCCATTAGTTGTTTACACAACATGAATCTATACGAAAAGCGGTCAAGTGTGAGTAGGATTCGCACGCTAAGGGTTCCGTACCACCGTACAATATAAAAAAACACGTTTCTTGTATAAGGACCTTATTAATTTTTAACTTAATTTTATTTTTGTTATTTGTTGTTTTAGCCACCAAAATCATGAAAATTTCAACCGTAAGCAATGATCTTATTTAATATGGGGGCTGATTTAATGTTTAATTTTATTAAATTTTTTTAATTTCTTCTTTTAGCGGCTGCAGTGATAATACACATTCTATGAACATTTCAAGTGTCTACGATACAATCCATGTCAGCCCGTTATGCCCCACTGCAGGGACTTAGGCCTCCCCTCGGGATAAGGGGCTTGGAGCTAAATCCACCACGCTGCTCTACTGCCAGTGTGTCGAATATAACGACTTCCGATGATTGCAACCAGGACAGACGGTTTAAAGTGCTCACCGAGGCACGGATTCAGTGATAGTTATGTACTTATATCAGAAAAATCTCATTGGCCGTGCCCTGGAATTAGAACCACGACCTTCTAAACAAGAAGCGAATTCGCCACCAACACGTCTATGACTACACACAAACTGAAACAATATCGTGTCACAAAATAATCCACTTTAAAGAATGTTTCGCTATTGCAATAATTTCTTAAATGGCGACTGTACACGCGTATTCCGTAAGACACTCAATAAATTCAAACGGAAAATTCAAGATGTAATTGACGGTGTGTACTGTGTTGTGTTTGCTCATTACTGTAACATTAAGATATGTTCCTTTGTTTGGATATAATGCTTTTTATATATATGCTTTTTATTATCTTTAATTTTTGTCGTTTATTTTCTTTCTTGCGTGAGCTTCAGTTAACTGTTTTTTGTGACTTTTTATTTTAGATAATTGTTGTTGAGATATTTTTTATATTGAAAATTAAATTAAATTTATTAAATTTAAAATGTATTTGTACATACACTCATTGAAAGTTAAGGTTCATTTATCTTAGGTTCGGAGGAGGAGAAGAGCCGACAAGAAACTCCCTTGGGTATTTTTTAACATATAAATGTTTGCTATTTTATTGTAATACTTGTATTGGAAGTCTATTATAAAAATGAGCACAGTTGCCCGTGAAAAAATTATTTGCTTTAGAAAGCCTGAATGTAGGAAATGCAAGCTTATGTCTACCTCTATTAACATCCTATTAACATCAGCCATCTCATCTTTCATTGGAGATGAGATAAAAACTGAATCTCTAAGGTGCCACGCAATAACACTCTGTCTGTCATTTTCTATGGAATTTTTACAAAATTTTTACTTATTAAAGTACATTTAATAAGTTAATCTATTACTCGTTAAATAATACACTCTAGTAAGCTGTGATAATCTTCCTTTTAACTACGTTATATATACGCCTAACATGAATTTTGTCCACATATCCATAAACAACGGTTTTAGAGTGATGTAACACATGACTCTAACAAAATTAAGACTTTAAGAGTGCATATCTCAACAACTGTTGACTAAAATAAAAAAAATGTTTAAAAGCTTGATATTATTTTTTAAAATCTTTTGTTTGGTATATCTCACGTTAATATACGATGAATTTTATTTTTTCGTACTTCAGTTACATGTATGTATGGCGCCCTATCCCAAAAAAAATGTTTTCTTATTTTCACTACGTCATTATGTAGTGGTTCATAGATTACACCTACCTTCCAAATTCCATCTATATATTGCCAATAGTTTCCGAGAGAAACCCCAGACAGACAGACAGATGGACGGACGGACATGGCGAAACTATAAGGGTTCCTTTTTTGCCAATTGGCTACGGAACCAAAAGTAGCTACTTTGGATATGTTGACCGGAGAAGACATAGAAAGTGCTTACGAACTTTGTAGTTTCTTAGAGGATTAATTTAGGGTTGTGTAAATAGTGACAAATCTGACAAAACAATTACTGATTCAGAATGTGATTTTTCAATCCTCGAGAATCCGTGGAAAAAAGGAACAATCTTCAATATTGTTTCTAATTTTATTTTGGTGACTTTTCGAACTACTTTCTTTTTATTTATTATATTCTATTAAAAAAATCATATTAATTTTTAATTAAAACTCACCGCAGTCAAGTAGCCAAATACTAGATTTCCTAGTCTTAGCGAGAAAACGAAACAAAACTTATCCGAATTCATTATCTGTAAAATGAAAACTATATATAACATAAACTTTATTTAATTTTTAAATCGTAATCGCATTCAATTATTTTCACATTTCCAAAAATTTTAGCAATAGTGGAACAAAATTGACAGCAGCTTTCACTATACCAAATATAACGTATTGGTCGTTCCGTCCAACCGTTTAGTGGTCCTAATCAATTAATTTTGACTTTCAATAAGTGGGTGTATACATCTTATATTGAATAAAAACTTTTTGAATTTTGACTTTTGGTGTTTTGGTGGAGGGGCGTAGGCGCAAGACCACTCGTGAAACCTCGCGCACCCGTCTCCACACCCGCCTTTTTGGTTCACACTTGATCCATAGTTCAAATGAATATTGCACACTGTCATACTACACGCTGCTGTCAATTTTGTTACTATAAGTTTATATATTGTTCAATTTCTCGAAATAAATATAGTGTTGAAATTAAAAAAAAAAAACTTAGTTATTGCTTCAAAATATTACACAGATTTTCTTTTTAAATATACTGTTTGCGGACACCACATGAAGTTAATGAACTTAACGATGCGATATTCTATTCTCAACTGATCGATTTTTTTATTTTTTATTTTTTTAAAAGTTTTAAACATTAGTTCAACAATTTCCTATTTACGGACATATGAAAAACTGCTGAAATATTTCAATTGAAGTTTGGTTCTTTAACTTAGCATTGTGATGCCGGGCTGTAGTTTTGAAAATCATAATAAATACGACCATTTTACAAAGGCTCGAGCTTATAGTATTCATTTATGTATTAGTAAATAAATTTGGCTGAGTGCCTGTCGGATCATGCACAGTGAAGGGTTCCGTAGTCATAGTTTAAATTTAAATTCTTCTTTTAGGACTTTAAGAGGGGACTCTAAACAGTTGTTCACTTAAATAAAGAATAATTTTAATACATCTATATAATTTTCAAAAAGCTGTATATAAGGATCGCACACGTTAATGGGCGTTATAGGTATTTTTTACGTTTCTCAGTTCGACTCCAAAAATTCGGGACACCATTGTATAGCTAGTTTCTAAATTACATGTACCTTCCTTAAAGTGCCAATAGTCTCCGAGTAAAATAGCTGTGACAGAAGGACAGACAGAAGGACAGGAAAAAAATATAAGGGTTCCGTTTTTACCATCTAGCTACGGAACGCTAAAAACGTGATTCATAATTTTATTTGATTGTACAATATGATCTATAGTATAGAGAATTATAGAAGGATAGAAAAGAAATTTGCATTTTATTTTGTTTCAAAATCAGCCACTGCCGGACATCTACTACTGAACGCAGGCTTTCCCTTAGATCTCCACAACACACTGCTTTGGGCCACCTGTAACCCAACAGCTGCCCATTGATTTATATCGTATTCATATATCATAATCTTTAAAAACCATAGACACTTGTTGTCTTTAAAACACGTGTCGATTCGGAAGCCGATATTGTCATAGACTCGAAAAAAATTAACTTTTGGACGAGTTGGAACTAAGGCCAAGACAAATTGTAGACCTGAGAAGCACTCGCGTGGAGAGGTCGTTACTTTGAAAGCCCGTCGCGTCCGCTTTTCCCTATTACAAAACGGCCATTTGAGTGATAATTCCGCTTCCGCTTTATATAAACCCAAGGAAATCGTGATAAGAATGTCGGAAATGCTTTCGCGGATATTATAATCGTTTTTTTTTTGTTCGAGAAGAATTTCCTTTTCGAATAAATAATTATATTGAAATTGAAATTTAATATAAAACAGGCAAGCACATGGAACTTTTAAATCGTTACCATTTCATCCTTTTTGCTGTCGAGACGATGGGTCCCTGGTCCAAGGATACCAAATCATTTGTCCACGATTTGGGTTTCGCGCTGTGTCTGTTGACAGGGAATCCTTTGAGCAAGGAGTACTTTGTTCAGAGGATCAGTGTCGCAATACAGCGCGGCAACGCGGCAAGCATCCTTGGTACCCTGAACCCATCGTCTCTTTAAAATTTTGTCATTTATCATGATTTACATAGTATTTTAATTTGTAAATACTTTTAGTTTTACTTTTTATATAATTTAAAATTATGGGTTCTTATTATATTAAAATTGAAGTGTACGATCCGCAAAATGACCATTGCAAATTTTTTTTATTTAATGCTTCGTTCTTAAGTCTTAAGAGCGTAGGTACTATAGAGCTTAAAGATATAAACATTCATATAAACTTTTATGATATATTTATTTATTAAAAGTATTCCGCGTAAACTAGTTGCACTGGGACAGCTATTATTTAATAAGTCACGTATATATAAAAAAAATATAAATATTTAGGGGTGCATTGTCGGAAAAATAAAATTCTGGACCTCGATGCTTCAGTGCCACCTACTGGATCCAACTAAAGCTAAGAATCATCCAGTTGACCTCATAAGTACAAAAAAATTCCTCAAAATCGGTCCAGGAGAAGAACTATTATCTACGAACACACGCAAACCGGAATTTTATATATTAAGATATTGCAAAGTTTGTGAGTACGATTGGAAATTAAAAATAAACTTTACAAAAAAAGTAAGAACCGACTTCAAAAACATAAACTAAAAAGTTAAAAATAAAAATTTCACTTTAAAGAAAGGAGTATTAAAAGGCGGCATATAGTTAATGAAGTCGGTGCCAAATCAGACACTTTAAATTGTGATCTATATATATATAAAGTTTCTATACAGTATATCTACGTAAACACCGATTTAAAATTTTTTTATCAAATTAGTTTCCTAAAATTGCCTATTCTTTCAGAATAAAATATAATTGACTTTAGTCCAAAAATTTGGGAATTATCAATTGGTGTATTAGTGATGTTTATAACGATAAACATTACTGCTACATTAAATACTTGAGAACGTAAATTTAAAAAAAGTAAATTTTAATTAGCAATTATTTTAAATTAAATTTGTACTGTTTATTTTCGCAAAACCATCTTATTTAATTAATTATTGTAAACACGACAAAAACCAACAACAAAAAAATTGTTGCACGGACTCGGGACGTACTTTCTGCAACGTATTGTATTCCAACGTATCCATTAAAAATATAAAGTTCATATATGAGTGGAGTGAAAGAAATTATTAGTATTTTTATTAACGATTTTTTTCTGGTCTTATTTGCCAAACGTCGTCGATGAGAAACCCTGAGCTACAATGAAAAACAGAATCCCCGGCGAGTATTGATAACAAAAAATGAAAAACCATAAATTGGGAAAACTCAGTTACTTTATCCCCAACCCGCAGTGGAGCAGCGTGGTGAATTTAAGCTCCAAGCCCCTCTCCTCACCCTAGGGGAGGCCTAAGGCCCTGCAGTGGGGTAAAAATGTGCTGATGAAGGGAAGAAGTGAAGTGAAGTTTCTTTATTACGTAAAAAATATTCTTAAATAAATGTCTATCATAAAACTCGTCTCTTACCGAATAATCGTTGTGTTGCCATGCATAAAAAAGGGTTTCTTTCAGCATTTTATTTCTATCGTACCAAATAACCTATATTGAGTTTTTACAAAATCTATCGGATAAAATACCGCCCGAAAACACACACACACATATATATATATATATATCTATACTAATATTATAAAGCTGAAGAGTTTGTTTGTTTGTTTGTTTGTTTGTTTGTTTGTTTGAACGCGCAAATCTCAGGAACTACTGGTTCGAATTGAAAAATTATTTTTTTGTTGGATAGTCCATTTATCGAGGAAGGCTATAGGCTATACTACATCACGCTACCACCAATTGGAGTGGAGCATCAATGAAAAATGTTGCAAAAACGGGAAAAATTATTCCTTTTGAGAGCTTCCGTCGCGCGCGCTGCGTAAACGGTTGATGTTAAGCAAAAATCATGTATTACGGAATTGTACCTCTTTAAAAGTTCTAACCAAAAGTCCGCGACAGCATATGTGTATCTTTTAAGGTTAACTTACTATAAACTTTTTTATGACAATCAAATTTGTTCAACATAATGTACTATTTGCGAAGATGTTTTTTAAACGTGATATTAATCCTTATCAAATTAAATACGTTAGTTGTCTTAAGCATTTCATGCATATTATAATTGCCCTTTACATCATACAATTTAAATTAATATCTTAACAGTTTTTATTGAAATTTAAAAACTATAGCGGGACAAAATAAATTCGCTGTCTGCCTCTGTTCGTTAACTTTTTACTTCCAAACCAATAGACTTTGATACGGTTTTTAGTAATATCTCATTTTCTTATTATCTTATAATCTATATAATAGAAATACTTATTATAAAGCTGAAGAGTTTGTTTGATAGATAGATTGATAGATAGATAGATAGATAGATAGATAGATAGATAGATAGATTGATTGATTGATTGATTGATTGATTGATTGATTGATTGTTTGATTGATTGATTGTTTGTTTGTTTATTTGTTGGTTGGTTGGTTGGTTGGTTGGTTCGTTCGTTCGTTTGTTTGTTTAAACGCGCAAATCTCAGGAACTACTGGTTCAAATTGAAAAATTATTTTTGTGTTGGATAGTACATTTATCGAGGAAGACTATAGGCTATACTACATCACGCTACGACCAATAGGAGTGGAGCATCAATGAAAAATGTTGCAAAACGGGAAAAATTATTCCTTTTGAGAGCTTCCGTCGCGCGCGCTGATCGATTTGATGATTGATTGATCGATTGATTGATTGTTTGTTTGTTTGTTTGTTTGTTGGTTGGTTGGTTGGTTCGTTCGTTCGTTCGTTTGTTTGTTTGTTTGAATTTGTTAATCTCTGAAACTACCAGTCGGATTTGAAAAATTCTTTTTGCCTTTGATAGCCTGATTCTAGCGGAGAGTTATAGGCTATATACATGAAAACGAACTGTCTGTCTATTCGAGCAAATCGGCTTCGGCCAAAACGGCTTAACCGGTTTTGATGAAACTTTACACATATAACAGGATGTAATCTTTTGACTACACCCTTTCCATATGTGACATACAGAACTTTTTGTATGTCTGTCTGTACGTCCATATGTCTAAACCTATTTAAATGAAACATCAATGAATATGAAAAGAAGGTCGTTAAAACTAACAAATGTTGCTTTTTGTCCGTCTGTCTGTCTGTACGTGTATCTGTCTATTTGAGCATATCTCCAAAACGGCTAAACAGATTTTAAGGAAACTTTGCAGACGGGAAAGAAGGTTGTCAAGATACTTGACATTAGCTACTTTTTGTCCGTCTGTTTGTCTGTACGTCTATTCAATTCAATTTTATCTATTCGAGCTAATTTCCAATACGGCTGAACAGATTTTAATGAAACTTTGCAGACGTGAAAGAAGGTTGTCAAGAGTGTCATAAGCTACTTTTTGTGTTTGTCTGTCTGCCTATCTGTCTGTCGTTTGTCCTCACTGATCTAGCAACGTACAGCCGAAAGTACTAAGTCTAGGAAGCTTAAATTTGGAACATAAGTTTATTTTATAACGTGAGCATTATAAAGTTAAGAAAGGCTTTTTTAGAAATTTCAAACTTAAGGATGGGAATGGAGGGACTTAAATAATGACGTGTTTCAGGGTTTTTAGATTTTCACATTCTAAGAGTGGGAAACGGGAGATGAAAAATTGTATCGGTTTTTTAAAGGGTGGAAGGGGAATGAAGATTGAAAGTTTGAATGGGTGTGACCAAAATTGGTTCCAGCAAAAAGTACGTATAAACCATCTCGAACGTTAATAGTACCTATAACAGGAATTTGTAGTCTACGCAAGCGAAGCTGCGGGCGGTCGCTAGTATATATATATATATATATATATATATATATATATATATATATATACATCATCGTAACTAATCCTATACATTCGAAATATCAATTGAGTCGGCTCAGCCAATGTCAAATGTATCCAAGACTACTATTAAATTGTATGAAAGTTTCCCGTTTGCTCCATCTTGATGTCTATGCAATGAAATGAGAAATTCATAGAAAGTAGAGCCAGTTTTTTTTCTACATTTTACAAGTCCAAAAAACCAATAAAAAAAATATCAAAAATTAAATTGGGACAGCGTAGTCAAGCACTCCACGGAAATTAGCAAAGGAATGGGAAAAATAAAATGTTTACTTCCCGACGTAATATTAGATTCTTAGCGAAGGCGCGACTTGTCGAGAATATCGATGGGAGATTATATAGACATACTTTACGAACCATCTTCGCGGTTACTACACAGTAGTACACAGTAGAATTAGTCAATTAAATTAAGTAGCCTCCGGAGTGTATGCTACTGGCGCCTATTTCACTTCACTTCACTTCACTTCATCAGCCCATTTTTACTCCATTGCAAGGGCTTAGGCCTCCCTCAGGGTGAGGAGGGGGGCTTGGAGTTTAAATCCACCACGCTGCTCCACTGCGGGTTGGGGAATGTAACGACCGCCATCTATTAGCAGCGTCCGGGACCGACTGCTTAACGTGCTCTCCGAGGCACGGAGTCAGTGATAGTTATGTACTTAAGTCAGAAAAACTCATTGGTACACACCCGGATTCGAACCATGACCCTATAGTCGCGTAGCCAGAGAAAAATTACTTACGATAATTCCAAGGATCTTCGTTTTTGGTGAGTGGATAGATAAAGTGCATTCTGAGCTACTGTCAAAAATTTAGAAGTTTTAGGGCTGTGCTAAGGGTGTGGCTAGGTATTTCTTAATATTTCGTGTAGCACGCTGTATATAGATTTAAAATTTGAAATTTTGATTGGGTAATAATGAGAACTAACTTAACCTCGCGTTGTAAAATTTTTAGAAAGATAACATAAGGGATATTACGAAAATTAAATAAAAATAACAGTCTGGTCGTGGGACATTAAATTTCATAAAAAAGTTTTTATAATTCTAAAGCTGTTCCTTTTTTGATAAGTGGACAGACAAAGTGGATTGTGAGCTATTGTCAAAAAGTTAGAAGTTTTAGGGCTGTGCTAAGAGTGTAACTACATATTTCTTAATATTTCGTGTAACACACTGTATATAGAATTATAATTTGAAATTTTGATTGGTTTTTAATTAGAACTATCTTAACCTCATATTGTAAAATTTTTAGAAAGATAACATAAGGGATACTACGAAAATTTAAAAAAATAAGTTGGTCGTGGGACATTAAATTTCATAAAAAAGTTTTGATAATTCTAAAGCTGTTCGTTTTTTAATGAGTGGATAGATAAAGTGCATTGTGAGTTAATATTAGTAGGATTAAAATTTCAAATTTTAATTCTATATACACTGTGTTACACGAAATATTAAGGAAAACCTAAGCCATTCCCTTAGCACAGCCCTAAAACTTCTAACTTTTTGACAGTAGCTCACCATGCACTTTATCTATCCACTCACCAAAAACGAACAACTTTAGAATTATCAAAACCTTATAGTAAAATTTAGTGTCCCACGACCGGACTACTATGGGGCCTTATAAATTGAGACAGGTTCGTTGCGCTTTGGGCTATCTACTGGTATGTTGAAATCAAACAAGAACGTTATAAGTAATATCTAGCGTAAATATATTAAATGATCTTATTGTTTTGTGGTAAATTTCATATTTAAATAACTCCTTTAAGAATCTAAACTCCGTTGCACATATTTTTCGTGTCCTCCGTGGCCGCCAATGAGGCAGAGTTTTTGCTTTGGTCTGCAGGCTCGACCCATTTTCCAACTCCACGACGACGCCGCCGCGCCGCTGCGTCGTCCCAGCTTCTCCGCGTTCGATTTCCATTTGTCGAGGACGGACGTAGCTCTCTGCTGATTGACCATGGCAACGCCGCTCCTGACTCGCCGGGGTTTCCTTATGTTGTCAAATCTGTAAATAATCTTACTTATAATTTTGATTTTTGGAGTGCTCGTCTCGCATCTCTTGGGCGTTCCTATTACTTATTTATATTGCAGTATAGTTCCAATCAAACTTTATGGCGGATGTGAACATAGGCACAAGTTGCGTCGCTGTAACCGGTTTTAGGTATAGTGGGACGCAGTGGAGCGAGGGACATAATGACTGAACGTGCGCAAGCACGCCTATAGCGTTGTATTCCGATCCGCCATAAAGTTTGATTGGAACTATACACGGCGACGACGCGGCTTTAAAAATCACTCGTCATTCGGTAACTCTTTCGGATGCCCATGTCGACTCTCAGCATCTCATGTAAGTGCTTCGGTACCGATAATTTCGGTTTGGCGGACATAATTGGATGTGCAATCGCTGCTGTTAATTCGGTAGCCCGGGGTGATTTAATTCCCTTCTCTTTATTATGTGATGTGATGTAGCTCGTCGTCTTTTGGCACGGCATTGTCAGGTGCGTTGTGACTATTCAGGGATTCCATTCGGACTTGGGCTCTCTGCTTTCGAGCACTTCGTTAGGTGATTCGGGCTAGTCAACTGTTGATAGTACTCGATGCGAACAGTTGCTTGCAACTTTCGATCAGGCGTTCTTAACTTATTCCAAAAACACGACGTAGGTAGGATCTGTTTATAGAAAGATTAATAGTGTTTGGTATCAAGTGCTCTCACTTAAGATCTCTGTCTTAAGAGGTCATTACTAAAAAAAAAATATCTATAAGTATACATAATAAATCACAATATAAATGTAAGTTTTACTTCTAGCAAAAAGCGACTTTGAGCGGTTCTTTATTAGTCGGCGCGGCACCGGCACCGGCCCGACACCGACACGTTAGTGGACATAAAATTGTATGAAAATGTACGGCAAGCTTCTTCATTGCAAACATGTCGTCAATAGCATCGTAGTTATACAAGCTTCCATGCATGCGTTCCTTTGCGCTACGCCGAGTACTTACTGTGCGTGAGTCGCGCATTCAACACGCTCGCTGTAGTGTCACTATATTCTATTTGGTTAAGACTCATCAGTACCCAACGTGCCTGGTACGTTCCTAAATACTAACGCTAGAGGCGCGCAGATCAGCGCAGACGCAACTAAATTCAATAAGTTTCAGTTTTACATATTTTTTGTTATAATACTGACAGTAATATATTTCAATTTACAAGCTCTGAATGTAATTTATTCATGTAAAAAATAGTCTTATAGTACCTAGTGCATTATTTTGGAATTACGAAACAAATTAAAAAACACGCCATCTACTGTATATCCGTAATACTAAAAAGTTTTGTGGTTTTATTCATTACGTTTCTTCTATATTAATAAAATTGAAGTGTCTGTCTGTCCGTCTGTCTGTCTGTTCCGGCTAAACTCCGAAACGGCTAAACCGATTTACATGCCTAGTGTAATATTGTAATGTAATAGTCAGCACTTTCGCTCTCTCCCACCTCAACTCAACAATGCGTGTGGCAGGGGCGGCCGCTGAGTCCGCGGCCCGTCTGAAACACCATAAATACTCAAACTTAGAAGTATCCTATATCTTTGTTCCTTTTGCTGTGGAGACCACGGGCTGTTGGAGCCTCGAGGCGAGAAATTTAATTAAGAGCATCGGTCGCCGACTTAAGGAGAGGGGGTGTGACCCTCGCTCGGGGTCGTTTCTGATGCAGAGGCTCGCCATAGCGATCCAGCGCGGTAATGCCGCGAGCGTTATGGGTACCTTTGCATCAGGTTCGCCAGGCTTTGGTTATTTTTAGCTTATATTATTGTATATATAGACCTTATTAAATAGCTATACATATCTTTAAAAATATACTTACATTTTAGAATTATATTAACTAAAATATATAAAGAATTCTTTATTTTTTATTCTGTAGGTACATAAAAAAAAAAAGAATTTTTTATCAGTGTTTTGTATATACATTTTGACAAGTAGTTATATATTTACATAGTTTACTAGGAAGCGAATCTTCTCAAGACGCTATAATTTTGTATGCGACTTAATTATGCCTAGATGGCTACGCGATCTCTAAAGCTTCCATTTGTTCTTCTTCTCCCTTATTTTGGTCTTGTTTCTTCTTTATTGCAGTAATCCGATGAACGCGAAAGAAGTTATTCGAATCCTATAACGCGAAGATTTATTAAAGTCGCTTTGTTTTTATATAATATTAAAGATTAGTGAAGATTTATTCCGCAATAATGAAGAGAAAATAAGCCAGGCTTTATATCATTAAGTTATAACCAGCAATAAACTTCTATATGAGAGACTCAACTTACGCGTGGTCTGACATTACGCCGCCGCGCGGTCGCGTCTCATCGGCGCCGTACTCGATAAACAAGCTCCTACCCTGGTTATGTTATTAAAGAACATTATAGAACATATCGATTACCTGAAAAAACGGAGTTTCATCTTAAAGAAACAATAAACTTGTATATTAGGTTATATATAGATGGGACTCTCCATTTATGGCCTATTGGATACACCTGCATGTCAAATAATTAATTTATTGTTTAGTTTTACTATCAGTTGTATTTATTTATTGTTATAATTAGTTAATATTTTATTTTATTGTACTGTTTAGTTTTAGTACTTGATATGTAAATACTGTGTAAATATTGTAGCGTGTGTGTCTGGCTGTTTATCAAACTGGCCATACACAACGTTGTATGTTAAGTATTTTAGATCTAGAATGTCAATTTAAATAAAATCCACAGATCTTGCAGTCCCCGCAACCATCGATTTCATTGAAAATGAACCTACCCAAAGCCGATTTTCACAGATTATATTATTTTACTAGCGACCGCCCGCAGCTTCGCTTGCGTAGATTACACATTCCTGTTTTAGGTAGTATTAACATTCGAAATGGTTAATACGTAGGTACTTTTTGCTAAAACTAATATTGGGGACACCCATTCAAACTTTCAATCTTCATTCTCCCCACTCCTTTACGAAAATCGATACTCCCATACTTTTCACATCCCGTTTTCCACCCTTGATATCCAAAAACCCTGAAAGACGTCATTATTTATTTATGTTAAAATTTTTATGTTTCTAACTTTAAAGAACAAAGACTCTCATACGAAGCCCTTCCATCCCTCCCTCCTTAAATTTGAAATTTCAAAATATTCCTTTTTTTTTAAATTTATATTAACGTTATAAAATAAACCACTGTTCCAAATTTCGGCTTCCTAGATTTAGTAGTTTCGGCTTTATCTACGCTGATAGATCAGTGAGGACAAACGACAGACAGCCACAAAAAGTAATTGATGTCACTCTTGACAACCTTCTTTCACGTCTGCAAAGTTTCATTAAAATCTATTCAGCCGTTTTGGAGATTAACTCGAATAGACACATAGACGTACAGACAGACAGACGAACAAAAAGTAGCGTATGTCACTTTTGACTACCTCCTTTTCATACCCGTGAAATTTCATTAAAATCGATTTAGCCGTTTTAGAGATTAGCTGGAATAGACAAATGGACGTACATACAGACATATAAAAAGTAGTGTATGTCATTTTTGACCACTTTCTATCCACATCTGTGAAGTTTCATTAAAATCGGTTTAGCTGTTTTGGAGATTTGCTCAGACAGACAGACAGATAGTATTATTTTATACATATAGCCTATAGCCTTCCTCAATAAATAGACAATCCAACACAAAAAGAATTTTTCAATTCGAACCAGTAGTTCTTGAGATTTGCGCGTTCAAACAAATAAACAAACAAACAAACAGACAAACAGACAAACAGACAAACAGACAAACAGACAAACAGACAAACAGACAAACAGACAAACAGACAAACAAACAAACAAACTCTTCAGCTTTATAATATTAGTATAGATTGTCACGAAAACGTGGCACTATTCTTTTAAACTCTTTAAACTCAGAAATAAATCAACGAAAAAAATTCTCTGCTACCCGTGCGAAGCCGGGGCGGGTCGCTAGTTCAACATATTTGAAACATTTAGGTTTTAAACTGCAGCCTCTGATATCCTTAAACGTTCTGAACTCGATAATTAAGCATTCGAACGAATACAGGCCGAAAGGCGATGACCGTAATGTTAACAAGTTCCCGAACGTCCATAAAATCTAACATATGATGTCAAATTTCTTGTTCGATTTCCAACCGATTTCCAAAATTTTGGTCTTAAACTGTAGCTACCGACGCCTTCTAACCTTTGGTATAACACTTTGAAGCGATCCGACGAATACCCTCTGAAATATAGTAACTTATATCCACAAACACAAGCGATCGACTAAAAAATCTCATCTTTCGGAAATAATTTCTCTTACAATTATCAACCGATTTCCAAAAACATGGTCTCAAATCGTAGCTACGTTAATGGCCGAGATGCTATTTTTTTTGATTTTCGATATCGGTCCCCGTTCTTGAAATATTGTGGATTTAGTAAAAAAAAAACCGAAAAAATCCCGATTTTTTTACATTTTCTAATTTTTTTCAAAAACTACTTAACCGATTTTCAAAATTTTGATGTCATACGATGCACAATTAAATTTTTAATCTTTTAAAACCTTAAAATCTTGGCTAGACCCCATACCCTCGGAGTTATGGCCAAAAATGCGTTTCCCGTGAAATGGATATGATAGTCATTTTCAATGACAATAGATTTGGATAGAGAAATAGAAATAAAGGAGAGTCGAATTTGCGGGGTCGAACAATAATGATTGTTACGCGATTTGTGAATTTATAAAATAAATTTTAATTTTTTATACTCGTTAATAATAAAACGTGAAGTTCAGTCGTTCTAGTTTGTATTTTTACGCTCCCAATAGGAACGATTTCTACATTGGTGGAGGCGCCGGGTACGCGATCGGTTTTCGGTAATAATAAATAGAATAAAAAACCTCTCGCAAGCGAATAAAAATATCTATGTGAATTTTAAAAAATGTGCGAAGAAAAGAAATATTTCACAAATTCGACTCTCCTTTATTTCTATTTCTCTATCCAAATCTATTATTTAAATTGACATTCTAGATCTAAAATACTTAACATACAACGTTGTTTATGG
The DNA here is from genome assembly GCA_949709985.1 of Luffia ferchaultella. Taxonomy (NCBI): domain Eukaryota; kingdom Metazoa; phylum Arthropoda; class Insecta; order Lepidoptera; family Psychidae; genus Luffia; species Luffia ferchaultella. The sequence continues at coordinate 4,454,731 of OX453258.1, forward strand.
CCAGTTTGATAAACAGCCAGACACATACGCTACAATATGTTACTATGGGGCTAGCACCTGAAAATAAATTATTATTATTATTATTATTATTATTATAAGCGTGTGTCACGGATATCAACCGATTTCAGTTAATTTTTATTAAATTATTTTCATTTTATTATTAGCATTTTGCAGTTAAACTAAAGAAATACCTATAAGGCATATTTTTGTTTGAGTAAGTGTACTTTGAGAATAGCGGTGATCAGAGAAACCTAAATAAATAGATACTAAAAATTGGCACGACTAGGTACTTTGAATTGTCACCATATATGTGGAACTTTAGTTAGCTGCGCGTGTGAACTACGTCTTATTTCTATCTGACATTTTAATAGTTCTTGTCACAGACGTAATAAAATTTCTAAACTTTCTGTCACTGTATTCAGTATTGGTTACTATTAATGAAGCACTGTAATGGCAACTGGGTCAGTATGTGTGAATGAAATTTGTCAGCGCACTGGTGCGTAGGTAATAGACTTACTGTGGTATGAGTGACTTCCTAAAGGTGCGTCTTACTTCGCAAGCTAAGTCCGTTCATGGTTCTTGTATTATTCTTACCATTGAAAATGTTTACCAGATCCTTTTCCTGTGAGACGTAAGGCTATATTTTCGACGATAATAGAGGGATTGGGGTCCTAAGGGGTTTCAAACGTTATAGAATTTATCGTGACACTTATATCCGTTGGAATTTTGAAAATTTATTTTCAAACAATGATAATGTGTTTATTTCAAATATTGCTAAGTATTGTTGCTAAAAAATAAATAATTAAGGTTTTTCAAGACAGCTTTAGTGATAGCACGTTTGTTGTAAATAATAATAATTGTCAGGAGGATGCCATTTGTTGTAAAGTGTAGCAACCAATTCGATTTCAGATTATTTTGCCGCGTTTGTTGGATATTTGATCTAATGCATCGCAATTTCACCACATTTTTCTTTTTCAGTGTCTACCGTATAAAAAGGAGTGTAACTTATGTACAAAATGCTTAACTTTTTATTCTGTAACTTTGTTATTTGCTATCATAAAATTATATTTATACTGCATAAAATAACTACAAATTAACGATTTTCGGATTTTCTTCTTGCATCTTTCTGAGAGTCGTATTTCAAAAGGTCAACTTTATAGGTTTTAATTTACTTGCGAGTGTCAAAATACGCGGCTGTTTTTAATGATTTTGTTGACTTAAAAGCTCGAAGTTTTTACAGCACAAAGGGGCCGTAGGCATAAGTATCTGAATTCAATTTCAACATGATACTTTCACTCAAGGGTCTTGACAGGCAGTTGGACGAACGAACGAACGAAGTGGTCCTGTAAGGGTATCTGGTTACCCTTTGAGGTATAAAGAACACTAAAAACACTTTCAACTAAAATTTGTTTGTACTACAACATGTTGAGTTGTTATTGAGATATTTGTTTTTAACATTTTTTTTATTTCAACCCTGAACATTTATTCTGACTACGGAACGTCGTTTGATATGCACTAGGCCGATTTTTTTAAATTGAAGTTTGTCTTAAAAGGCTTTTTACATATATTTTATTTTATAATTTTAAATATTTAAGTATTTTCGACGACCGCTTAGCCTAGTGGGTAGCGACCCTGCCTACGAAGCTGGAGGTCCCGGGTTCGAATCCCAGGTCGGGTCAGTATTTATATGATGAATATTGATACTGGTACCGAGTCTTGGTTGTTATATGAATGTGGTGTCTTCGCTTGGTACCTAAAATACAAGCTAATCCTTAGTTTGGGGTCTAGACGTTGATGTGATGTAAAAGTCATTACTTATTATTATTATTTATTTATTATTTAATGTGCTTTTATCTTTATTAATATCAAAACTTATCCGCATGCATGTATTTACCTAGCTTTGAGGTCGGTAGGTACATTAATGGGTTGCGTATGATTGTTATTCCACGCAATCCAACTCCATAGCACGTACTCCATCTACAGCTTGATTGACAGCGATATGGTTTCTCCCATAACAACCCCTACTTAGGCCGAACGAGGGCATCACAGTAGATTTACTAGTAGCCATTGATGGTTTCTCTTATCCACCTTCCAACTTTGTTATCAGACCGTCGTCGTTGTGCTATATGAAAAGATTCATTTGGACAAACATTTCATTAGCCAAAATTAGGTAAGTTTACTATTCGTAGTTGCCATTCATGACTTCTGTTGTTCACCTTGAAGCTCCATTGCCAGATGGGCTCGATAGTACCACAATTTATCGATTGTCATTTAAATATTTGTAAAAAGAGATGTTCCACAATGTATGGACACCTGGGCTAGGACATTGTACAGTACTTCAAAAATACACAATCATAGAAATTAACCAGTTTTACTACAAATCCCAGCAAGCTGGCATGTTTTGTACCTGCACAAAATATACATTGAGTTCAACAATTGCACGGCAGTAAAACTCCAAACAAATTTTTGTCGAGATAGCTCTGTCTATGTTTTGTGAAAGAAAGAGATAGGTACATTTCACTTGTTTCATGTGTGAAAGAAATGGATGACTAACGTAGATAATAATACGTATAAAAATAACGTATAAAACAACAACAACAACGTCTAGGCCCCAAACTAAGCATTAGCTTTTGTTTTGAATATAGATAAAGCTATCTCGGCATAAAATTGGTTCGGAGTAGGTCTTTTGTTTTGACGTCATCTGACTTTGTTCAGTTTCGACTGATTTTGACATTCGTCTATCAATATATGTCATATCAGTGTGGTTTTTTATATCGTAAAACATTATTAGAAATAATTTTTGTACAACAAAGATACTAAATAAATTAAAAAAAATTAAAATAACTAAAAATGGTCGTTATTTTTTGATAAGGTGTACAACGACCTAGCCCAGAATGAAACAACTCCTTTCAACTTAATTTGTTTAATTGTTGAGGAGTTCCCTTGTAAGGTGATAATTCTGATTACAACGACAGTACCTGATTTTCCAGAAAACTGTCGTATGTTAAATCAATTGTCATTTGTTAATCATCAAATTTTCAGACCTACACATATACCAACGTAAAACTTTGTACAGCTGCTATACAAAGGGCTTATTCGACTATACAAACTTCAAGCACACAATATCTCGATGGTTACCTTGCATAAAAGCTTATTTCGTATTGTGATGAGACGAGATTGTTCTCGGCTCGTTAGCTGCGAACGAGCGAAGGAATCGGCGAGTTCAGACCGCTGAGAAATGAAAATGGTGCGTATTTATGAAGCTGCATGAAACGAGCTTACGCACTCGAACAAAATGAAATGAAAGTGTATCATACAATATGTATTGTAATTTCGCTGTATAATTTTTCTTAGTCTAAGCGAAATGAATAAATTGAAATAAAGAGACACGTTTTGGTAATGCAATGTAGAATAATGTGAAATTTGTGGAATTTCGTTAAATAATTTAACAAATAATTTAATACTTAATTATTTATTTGGCAATTTTCGTTTTTTAATACTTTAAGATAATATTTGTAAATTTTGAGAGCTTAACAGCTGTTTGATGTTGAGTCTATGCCGGGCGTAGTTGTTTTCGGAGGAGTAATTTAATGGAAACTAATATTTACATACAAATTCAATTAGAATGCAAGTAGTGATTCAAAGAACGTTAGCAAATACACGGCAAGAAAAACAAGCACAAATCACACAGATGAAAAAAACATCGTCATATCACTTAAAGACCACCTCGTGGTTCCACGTCTTTCAAACCACAAAAGCGAATGATTCTATAGATCTTACGTTATCTTTCATTCGTTCTTTTAGTAAATAAACCTTTGCCTTTAGCCAAAAATAAATATTACACAAAAAAAATATAAGATTAAAATTATTGTCTCCTTCTAAGAAAAGGGACAAGAACATCTAGCTAACTCCTCGGCTCGTTTCGCCATGCTAAATTCACAGTCCATATAAACTATTATCTAACCGTTATACAATAGTTTAAGGACTGATACTATTTGTAACAAAGACGTTAGATTCTTACGTCTTTGTTAGAAATAGTATCTACCTTGGGTACAGTTCCAATCAAATTTTATGGCGGATGTGAACATAGGCACAAATCGTGTCGCAGTAACCAGTTTTAGGTGTAGCGGGACGCAGTGGAGCGAGGGGTACAGAACTGTACCTGCGCAAGCACGCATATAGCGTTGTATTCCGATCCGCCATAAAGTTTGATTAGAATTACCTATATTTACTGCCAAGGCCGGAAAAGACAAGTTTAAGTATAAAAAAAATCACTGTCACGTAATGGTAGAGTCTAACGCGCTATCCTTATTATGAAGATGGTAATGAACCAACGTATATACGTATATTAAATGTATTTACATTTTAACTTTAAATTAAACTGTCTTCGCAGACGACATTATAATTGGAAACATTTACAAAACAATTACACACGCATATTCAACACACATACATACACGCACCCATACATCGACTCCTACACACATATATTTATTATTAATTTTTGTGTTTGTAATGGTTTATATTTTAAGTACTTCATTTTATAGAACATTTAATTTAGGTAAACTTATCATTGGCTTTGCAAAATGTAATTTTGTGAAATTTTAAGTTTACAAACTATTTATAGCTGTAAGTTTACTTTATAAAAATAAATAGACAATCGAACTATAAAGAAGAAAATAACTTTTAGCATAAGAATAAACAACAATAAATAAACAAAGTGATCAATGAGAAATAAATAAATTGAATTTAGATTGACTGTCCCTGTCTAAAGAATATTGTTACTCTACATGAATATAACTACTCACTGTACTGTACTCTAGTAGTAAAGCTACAATGGTAACATTTCGCTGTTTTTACTTGAATTCGTTTTTGTCCACTTTTTACAGGCGTTGTCGTGCCGATGTGGGATCTTTATATGCATCTTGACATAGTGTTGTTGTAGGTATTAACGGGAAGTTGACTACTGCATATTAGAGTAGTTTGGAATTCGCACTGTTTTATTGTTTTTCAGTTATGTGTTTCTCTAGTTGAGGTAAATTACAACTTAATTTTCGTCGTATTTTTGAGAAGTAGTTAGGCATGGATCCACATCAATGTCATCTGATGATAATGAATAAGGATGTGTGCAAAGTATATTAGATCGAATCGAAGGGTGTACTTTAATGTACAGTCGATGAATGCGCTCCCTAACTGCATTCCCTTTTTAATGTTACCTTACTGTACACGAGCTTTTCCGAGCTTTTCATTAGTGTGTGCAAAAGGTACGCGTTGCCATGACAACTGGACGCTCACCCGCCGCCCTCTCGGCCCTCTCACACAGAGGCAGTGGGCGCGCGAGCTTTCTCTAAGTAGGACGTTAGTGAGATACTAAAAATAAAATTCGAAAACCGCTATTAAATATTACAAAAAAAAAACACAATAAAATGTAATTACTATTAAAAATAAACAATACTTTTTCGGTCGCTAAGTGCGAGTTGGGGTTACGGATGCAGTTTTTGTGCAATATTATTTTCAGTTTTGTGTGTTGAACAATGCCAGTTTCTTCAATTGCATCGTCGGTATGACGTCTGCGGACCAAGCTAACATTTTCACCGACGACGATGAAGATTTGGTGGGTATTTTTAATAGATTTTCATTTAACAATCAAATCTATGTAGGTATACCATATACCATATATATGTAGCACCTTTTTAAATACAGCTCATTTATATATAACAGATAACAGTATTTTAAAGTACGCATAAAAATATACTAAAAATCCTATATTAAAAGGATATTGTACTAGAAACGAACGAATGAAAATATAAAAATATGAATAAGAAATGCTTCAGGATTTGAGTTACTAAAAACAGTATCTACTTCAAAGGAAAAAGTTCACGTTGTTATGTAAGCAAGTCCATATACCTCTAGAAGTGTGGCGGGAACTCCACTGCGGGTCTGTTACGTAAAATTACCTGCAATGTTTCCTAAAATATTAAAACGTGTTCGCACAAATGTTGCTATAACGTAACTTCTTGAAAGAAAGCACTTCATGTGGTGAAGATACTTTTTAAATAAACGAAACAATACATCTTATAGAATTACTAAATTTTAAGCATCCGAAAGTACTATGTATATAAGGACCGGCACCAAGTGGATGTCTATAGTCAGCCTATCTACATTATATAATGTTTGGATAGATAGTTGGTGTCAATAAACGTAGATAAAAATATCACCTAACTGTTCGGTTATAGTTCAGGTATACAGAGACGGTTCGTACATGGTTAATTTGGCGTAGCGGGAGTATGTGGTATGTTGAGTCACACACACAAGTATGTAAAAGTTGGCCTATAATTTTTTTTTTTTAATATCATATTGCGATGGTTCATTCAGACATTTCAAAAATTAAAATCCAATTAAAACAAATTCCTAGCCATAATACGAGTGGCTTGATAATAACATAAGAGATAACAAAAAAGTTTCACATTTAGGTTCAAATTATAGGACAGAATTAAAAGGGAAACATGATCTGTTTATTGGTCAGTTATTTCCTTACGCTTGGTTTAAATAACAGAGATCCGATCCTTTTATAATAAAGGACTGGGTATAAGGTTTGATTAAAATACCATACCGAAATCGGACTTCAAATAGGTTTCAAGGGAAATTTGAATTCAAAGGAAAAACAGTGTACATATTTCGAATTATATTTTATTATAATATAATTATATTACAGTAAAATGTGAAACATTTTAAAATTCGATCTCATATATATACAAAGAATGTTATAAGAATGCTCCGCAGTTAGGGTCTGTAACCACTCGGCCTTTCGGTAAAATTTTACTGAGGCGGCTAACATGGCCAGCAAGTTTATATTTTGTTATATATATATATATATAACATATATATCATCGTTATGCCGATCACAATTAATTTTTTTAAACAATACAATATTTTTTTTAAACACAGTAATTTTTTTAAATACATTATGTTTTCAAATACGTATTGAGATAGCCATGTCTTTGTGTTATTTTAAGAAATTTTCGATTCGATCGACGAAAGAAAAACGATTATTCCACCGCAGGCCTTTGTAACCGAATCTCGAGAATGTTATTCAGAAAATAAATAGTATAATTATTATTATTACAGAAACTTTGTTCATCTGTGATAGTAAAATGGTTGCCTATTCGTACAAATTCCTGAAAATAGGAGGCGACGTAGGTAATACATTATGTATGAAAACGCTGACATCGGCAAATCAATTTGTCTCTACACAGTGCAAGTCACTCTACGTTAACACGTAGATTCTCATATGTCACACCGTAGATTAACGTTCTGACGTCACCACGTATGACTTAACCAAAACGTCGTTTACTAGACAAACTCTTTGGGTAAGGTGCAGGATTCGATTGTTTTCTAAGTAACGTAACCTTTTTAGAGTTTCGTAACCAAATGTCAACAATAGGGAACCTTATAATTTCACCTTGCTAGTCTGTTTGCCTGTCTGTCTATCTGTATGTCCGTCCGTCACGGCCATTTTACTCGGAGTCTATTATCACCATACAAATGAAATTTTAATGATAGTTGTAATCTATGAATGTAATTTATAAAGGATGTAGTGAATTTACGGAAAACAAAATTGTGGAAAATTTTGAATAAATTCAAATTAGTATAATTTAAGAAATACTCTAAACAAAAATTAGTTTGAATGAGATATATTTATTTATTTATTTATTACATAGATACAGCAACAGTTAACAAACTTAAAAAATAGGTAAAGATACAAAATATACAAAATACAATAGAGGCGAGTCTGTTGACCTTAATAGCTATATACTGCATTGTAAAATAGTACATAGTAAATAATCAAGTAATAAACACAAAAACGACCAAAATATTTAAAAAGAAAGAAAACATTTATAATTTGGATAAAGCTCTTTTAAATGAGACGTAACTCTGGTGATGTATATCGAATTCATCGTTCAGTGCATTATATAGACTACAAAACCTATGTATTGGACTGTTGTAAGAGCATTTTGCAAAGATATTTGTTATTAAACTTATTGTTTGAATTTTATCAATGGACTTTCATCCCGACTACAGAATCCTTCCCTGTACGTGTTCCGATAAGCATTTAGCCTGTTTTTTATTCTTCATGTACTCATGAGTGTCACAGTTTCATAACGTTTGCAGCTCCTATTAAATAAAAGTTTATAGTGCAACGTTTATTTATTTACCTATTTAAGCGTAATTTCGTCGATCCGCCTCAAATTGTAGACTAGAGAACATTACAATTTGAGCCGTCAACTATGGTAACAGGTAAGAAGTTTTGTTTTTTACTAGGCATCAAAATGAAAACAAAATTGAATTAAGTAGTTAAGTAGAGACACGGGTAAAGTACCGATGTGAAAGTAAATTAAATAATAATAAAGTTCAAATATTTTGTAGTTTCTAATTCACGTATAATTTTATAGTTTCCTTCCGTTGATAAAATTTAGAAAAAATTTCGCCTCCCATACCTGGTTACAAAGAACTGAACTTAACCTTTCGGCGTATTCTGAATATTCAATGACAAAACTATTTCAAAAAATTCTGATATGATTTTAAATTTAGAAATAGAATTATATTGAAATACCAGAATCTTCGAAGAGACTTAATTTTCTCCACTGTCATGAAAAGAATACTGTTTATGTTAATTTTATTATGTTATAGTTTTTACCATTGAGTAAATTAATTTGACAGCAGCGTTTGGTTTTAATAGAGTCATAATAGTCAGTTCACAGTATCGAAGTGACATAATGCCAATTTTGGGGTGTTGAAATCGGAGCACGGGGATTTCTCGGAGGTGAAGAGCTGCGCGCGGGAACCTTGCGCACTGAAACTATGACTAAAATTCCCCATCTTACACCAGCTAACTATAGTATGAGTGGTTAGACGGTAAACATAGAAGATGGCTTCTAGTCAATTCGTACTTTTAAGGTTTTTACAATCAAAAAATAAAAATCCATTTCAAAACTTTGTCTATATATACTGCCAGCGATGTTTCGATGTGACGTGGTACAACGCTACCAAAACGTCTCAGCCCTAAGCTTAAGCAACGATGAATCACTATGGCGCGAACTGCAAGTGTCAGTCAATTATTGTAACGCGAATACATATCTAATAAATATTGTTAATAACATAAAAATTATATCGTGTTAATAATAAACCTTAAACTAAAAAGTTAAAGATAGAGTTTTTAATGGGTGGCATACAGATTATGAAGTCGGTGCCGAGTCATTCACTTTAAATTGTGTTCTATTTCGTTTTAGTCAAATATTTTTGTTGTTTTAATTGTTATCACCTGGTAAGTATCAATTTTAAAGTGTACGTGAGTTGGCGCAGAGTTGTTTACTTCATAAATATGCCGCCCATTAATTAGTCTAAAATCCGAATTAACAAGGATCTTCACCCATCTGTTTCAAGGATGAAATTTTTTATTATCAAATATAGTAGGTACGAAGAAAATACATCGCGAATGGGTTGGCTAAAAAAATCCTGGCAAAGGCTATGATTAATTAAATAATTATAATATAGCGATATATACTTATCTACAAATTTTTGGACAGTCTTTCAAGAAAGTAAATAAAAATAAACAAAGTGAACAGTTAAAAATTAAAATTAACAGATAAAAAACATTCACGAAGGATGAATGTACCTGTTTATACCTGCCAACCCAGTAGTTGTGTCAGGTAAAAAATGGACAAACCAACGTTTTTGCATATTCTGTAGGCTTCATATTTTCGATTGGTATTTTTATTTGTTAAACACATGTGTGCTATGTTAAATATAAAGTCATTTTCCAGTTTTTAATTAATCATATAACCTCGACAGGAATTTTTTAGCCAACCCATTCGCGAGTATTTCATTGCTGAAACAGATGGGTGAATGTCATTGTAAACAATTCGGATCCTCTACTAAATGCTCTATTTTCTAAAGTGATAAAAATACAACGTATAACTATATATAGTTTACCTATAAAAGTATAGTTAAGATGTGAAATCGTTTTTATTCATTTTTTGGAATAATTTATGTTATTTATCAATTTTCAGTGGTACTTAACTGTAACTCATTTGTATTTAGTGTAGGCCTTCTATAAATGCGCAGCTCCAAGGAGACAGCATCGTCGTTTGGAGGAAACTCTTTCAATTCATTCGCACATTTTATACCCTTAGAAGTATAATTTTCTTCGAATTTAAACGGGACCAACCTCGAGATATATATAGCCTATTCAATAAAATCGGTTCACAATCGATGAAGATATCGAGTAGCATATACTTGAAAAAACAGGCGATTTGAGAACCCTCCTTCTTTCTAAAGTCGGTTAAAAAATGGATCCGCCAACCCGCATTGGAGCAGAGTGGTGGACTTAAGCTCGAAGCTTCCTTATCTTGAGGGGAGGCCTAAGCCCCTGCAGTGCGGTATAAAAAGGGCTGATGAAATGGAATAGAAAAGAAGGATTACATTTGATCTTTTTCACAAATCTGCCTATTTCAATCTGTGTCAGGAATAATTTATTTAAGAATTTCTTACCATAGTATAGTAGACAAATTTTCAAATCTGCTCGCTTAATTCATACAAAATATCTTAATAATAATAACCTACTAATATTTATAGATAGATTGATAAATATTTAGTTTTGAAAAGTTAGACTTATGATTTTGTTGATATTTCTGTTATGGCTTTTGCAATATTTAATTATACAAGAACACATTTCAGACAGCTTCGAAGGCCTAAAAAAAACTAATTGAACTTAAATTTTTAAATTCCTAGCATTTGGTTTCTTTATACTTCATAATCATAATCGTGTCGTAACGTGATAGCCCGAACGCAGTGAACCTGTTTCAAACCATAAGGCCATGTGACCGTAGTTGAATCCGGCCGTGTACGAATGAGTTTTTTTCCCATGCCTCGGAGAGCACGTTAAGCAGTCGGTCCCGGTTGCTGTCAATAGAAGGCGGTCGTTACTATCCGCCAACCCAGATTGGAGCAGCGTGGTGGATTTAAGCTCCAAGCCCCTTCATCTTGGGGGGACGCCTAAGCCCTTGCAGTGGAGTATAAAAAGGGCTGATGGAATGGAATGGAATATTTCATAATGTACGATGACGTAGAGTTTTACTCGCTATATACAAACTAGCGCGAAGAAAAAAGACAGACAAAATTTTAATGGTAGTGAACTTTTACAGAATACTCATACGAAACGAAACCACGCGAATATGCAAATTTACTTTTTTGGAAAGATTTACGGAATAATATCAAAATATTGTGTTCTTACCACTTACACTTTAAAAAAACACTGTAAAAAATTATGATTTAAATATAAAGCTCAAATCTAACACATAATAATACTGGTTCGTCTTTGTTTTTGTTGATGTATACCTATAGGGTAATGTCCTTTACCTAAAATCGTGAAATTTGCCAAAAACCAAGGTCTCACAAGACAAGTAAATGAAAACTCAGAAAATAAATAATTTGTTTATATATCGCGTAAAAAATATTTTTTAGTACTAATTGATTAGAAGTCCTCTTCTGCGTTTACCGTCTAACCATTCGTACTCTAGCTAGCAGCTGGTACAAGATGGCGAGTTGCAGTCCGTGAGGTCCCCGCGCGCCGGTCTTCACCCCTACGAAATTGCGTTTGACATTTATCCATATGCGTTTGGGACTTGTTTTCGACGTTCTAAGGCCATGTCGCTTTTCGATAAATAAGTCAGTGTCAAAGAGAACTTCACGCTAATTACCATAAAATCTAATTAATTACCTAATTGACATTAATCTGTTTAAAAAATGGACATGATATAAAGGTGAACACGCCATGTTACGTTAATAAATGATTATTACGCATTTTACGTCACGTCACGTCACTTGTCGCTTTAGTGTCAGATAGGCCGTTCCCGTTCTTCTTTAGAATTTGGTGTAAGTGTACGAAGAACATTCATTTACAAAAAAGTCTCAAAAAACTGAGCAAGTTTGAGCCGGACACGCGTCAACTTAAGGTTATCTTCGAGATTGTAAACATATCCCGTTCAAAACAATTTTCACTGAAATTTTTATGGAGTGCCTACTACACTGTATACAATGTCTTTTGTTCGTGTATCGTCAAACGTTAAGGCTAGAAACTATGGCTAATATTTTCGGTGGAAATAATTAAAAAGTGAGGTATAAACTATAGTTTACTAGCTTTTATAATAAAAACAAGAAGATATTACAAACATATAATTTTTATTAAAAATAAAAACAAATAATCAATAAAATCTCAAAAAATGCTCTTCATTTTTAGTTGTTGTCTTATTTCTCGAAAACTAGCTCGTCATATGTATGTTTTTCTATTTTATTTTTCAATTTAGATATCATAGCTACAATTCATGAAATAGTCTAAGACTTTAAGTATTCGAAATTACTTACTAAAAAAGGCAACAAAAAAAACTTCTTCGTTAGCTCCTTAAACGCTCTCATTGTTTGGATAAATACGCGAAGGAAAGGGCCGAAAAAAAAAACGGTGTATTAGACCTCGCTTTTTAATTGTTTTTACCGATAATATTAACCATAGTTTCTAGCCTTAACGTTTGACGATACACGAACAAAAGACATTGTATATTCTAAGATTTTTAATCACGCATATATGTTAACATTTTCATATAGGAGCTTATATAGTTCAAAATATTTGTGTGTATGAATATTATCTATATGTTCTGCATCTGGGTGTAAAATACTTGTATGTGTTGCGCACATACAGATATGTCCCTCAAACATGTAGGGAGGTACATGTTTGAGGACCTTAAGGCTTTTGGCCTTATGTCAGTGTCTCTACATCGATCTGATCTGAAACGTCCGCGTCGTTAAGTTTTTAAAATTCGAAAATTCGGACATTTTCGTGCCTCCCAGAACCAGTTAACGTATACGTATATATTTGTAATCATTACTCCAACACTATTAACGCTTACCAGTCAGACGAAGTCGCAAGCGAAAGTTGTTACATTTTCAACCGATTTCGATCCCGTTTTGGCAGATCTACGATCATTGACAACCCTATTGAATTCTGTTTTATACCGCATTGCACAAAACTTGTTACACTTGATGCTTTGTGGCGAATTCCCAACTATTGAATTTCTGTCAAGGTAAAGGTGTGAATAAAATATAGCCCGAGGGAGCGCCATGGAACATTGCGAACGCGGTTTCAGGTACGAAGGACGTGTCGTATTATACATACCTAGTAGAGCTTTTTGGTATTTGCATTAGAGGATTTACGAAGATTTTCTTTTGTGGAATTCAAATGACAATACATAAAATACCCGAATGCAAAATATTGTTATCTGGATTTTCTTCAGTAAAGATTACAGCAGCATCTTGTAAATCTGTACGCCTTTCGAATTTATCTATTCTATGTTTGCAATCGATTTCCTGTCAATAGATGGCGGTCGTTATAATCCTCCAACCCGCATTGGAGTAGCGTGGTGGATTTAAGCCGTAATGTCGTGTACGGACCTATACACAATCGTTGGCTAAATTGTCCAAGAAAAACCATGGAATTATGTACTTGGTCTAAGTTTCTCGAATTCAAGACACCTCTTGGCGCTCATTTCAATGATAAAGTGCCCGAAGATCATCGCTTCACGCCTTCGAAGTTGGTTATGTATAAAAAGCTTGAAAGTAAAACTGGGTGTGTGGAATGACTTGAAAATACTAATCGTCTCCATAGTAAAAACGAGATGAAGAAAAGAAAAAAAACCTCATATGAAGATGATTGGTAATACAATAAGACCATATTAATTGATGTTGATCAAAATGGAATTATTGTATGTAGTTGTTACTTTAATTTCTTCACTGATAAAGTTTTAGTAAATGATTGAACAAACGCAAGTATCTTACTTTGTCTCTTTTTTTTTGTTTTACCCTACAGCGGTGGGAAAACAGATTAAATTCTACAGTTTCCGTGCGCCCGAGCGCGTGGAGTATGAGGGAGTTGCACCCATTAAACAACCGCCTGAAGCAGAATAAGCATGTCGCATGTCGTTAGCCCGAAAGCTCCAACGACTTCATCGAAGCGGTCAGGAGGCACACTGGGGTGTCACCGGCGCGAAGATGTCGAGAAACCCTTAAGAGTTCCTCGATGCGAAATAGTCTCTTATGTCACAAACCCCTGAGATCTCTACGTCTCTACTCTTCTTCTTTTCACAACGGGACGGGCTGTTTGCTTCGATGAGCTTAATAGTACATTATGATGCAAGTACGATAAGCTGGATATTATAGTCGAGGCGTTTATAGGCGGAAGCTAAGGGCGGGAGCGGGCTGCTTTTCGTGGTTATCGCATGCGTTACAAACAGAATGCTCATTTGTGTTTAATGTAAAGTAAAAAGGCCTAGTACTGTAAAATACAACATTACGGTTCAAGTTGTTGTTAGTTATAGGATATAGATATATAGATATAGGATAGGTATGGGATAGTTGTTTATAAATTTAAAATGTACAAGAGATGAGTAATTTTTTTTTCAAAGCACAAATTTTTGTGATAAATTAATTGAATATTATATTTTAACACACACATTTTTCATGTGTAAATTTAAGAAAACCCAATCCCATTAGATAATAAATCTTCATCCCTTTTTTTCGATAGCAACCAATAAAAGAAATATTAGTTTCCCCATATATATATATATCATGCAATACGTCGAAGTTATAAGAGTGAAACTTAGTAAACTCCAGTTACTTTAGACTTACGGGTATAATACAAGCTTATCCATTCAACGGTCAGCTTTATATTTCCCTTGGGATGTTTACCCACGTAACTTAGGGTTCAAAAAAAAAAACTACAAAGTCATTCTAATAGATCGAATTGTATATATTAATTATATTAAAGAGTTATAGAGTTATATTAAAAAAATATACATTTCGATCTACTATCTCGATTTTCGATCGATATTCGATCTACAAAGCACATCTACTTAGCGATGTTTTCTGAATATAGAATACCAACACATTTTGTATGTTTGTTAAGTACTTGCGCGGGAACGGCAAAAAGAAATGACTTGGTTACAAAAATGTTTAAACAGAGAGACCTTTTATCGCTTTCTAAATTTTTCTAGGTATTAGGTATTTAAGGTATTTAAGACTCGATTTTCGAAGAAAAAAAAATTGAATTAAACAAATTTTGATATTCAAATATTTTCCTGAAAAAAATACTGATGTAGAATGGTTACTAAATTAAACATGAATATTATGCACGAAAAAAAGACGACTGCGACTGATATCCCCTGGCAGCCCTCCGCAAATGCAGTCATCATTCGCCCGCGCATTCCAACGATAATACCATAGTGTATGGCACCATATTTTAGTGCCATGTTATTTTCACCAAAGATTATAATATAAAAATATCAAAATATATGCAAGATGTTAAAAATGCACCTGTATAATAAGAAAAGCTAAATTAGATTAAATTGATAACGCTGCTAGCACACCACCTGTTGACGCAATTTTTAAAAATAGTTTTAAACCACACACAGGGCCTAGGAAACTTTCGTCACTTTGTTCAGAGTTTGCCGACGATAGCCGGGAAGGTTTTGTTTACAACGTTACAGAAACAATTTCGAATGCGTGTGGCAGTGGGGCTCCGCCTGGGCTGCGATGTTTGTGAACGACACCTATGCATCTGCGGTTCTATGGTGGAGACCGACGGACACCACGCGTTGAGTTGTCGTCGTGCTCGCGGAGATTTCCGCGACACCACGCTCTTAATGACATAGTACGCAGGTCTTTAATTTCGGCCAATGTTTCATGCGTGTTGGAGCCTCCTGGTCTTAGCCGTTCCGATGGAAAAAGACTCGATGGTATGACTTTGGTGCCGTGGGAGAAGGGTAGGTTTGGGACGCCACGTATGTCAGCACATTTGCCGCCTCTCACCTTGGTCGCACTGTGGGAACGGCCGGTGCCACTGCGGAGTCGGCAGCCTCCAGAAAACGAGTTAAATTCTCTACTCTGGAGAGTAAATACTTGTTCGTCCCTCTTGCGGTGGAAGATGCTGGCTGTTGGGGGAGTGAAGCCAAACGTTTCGTCGCGGGCATCGGCCGTCGTCTGAGAGAAAGGGGACTCGACCCCCGTTCCGGTTTTTTCCTGGTGCAAAGAATTGCCATTGCAATTCAGCACGGCAATGCGATGAGCATCATGGGCACATTTGCGTCGGGGGCGACGAAGGGTAGATTATTAGATTACTTTTATTTGATCACCATTACAAATAATTTCATTTATAAAAATTCATTACCTTATTTCGAACATAATATTTTATAATATATATAAAATATTTTTCGACGTACAAGTGAAACCTTTTCGCACGAATAACACAATTTATTAAAACTGAATAGGTAATTACTGAATTTTTTTCTTTCCCCCTTTCAAAATGTTGAGCAATGTCAGAGATGAATTGTCTATGATTAGAACGTTCTCAGGGTGTATTTGGGATACTCGCTGAACCTCTTTGAATTTTTTTTATACTATGTACTAACTAGTAGGTTTTTAATAAAATTTTTTTTAAAATGCCTTGTTGTCCCAACAAAGCATTTTTTGGGTCATTCACAAAAATTGGGGTCTCCAGTACCCTCAAATACCAATTTTCTAAAATTAATTAAAATATGTGTGAAATTAAATGCCATTAGACCTTTATTGCGAGTTTATTGACCTTGTTTTAATTTATTTTATACTGTATTCTCTCAGATATATGGTTGGTTTTAAATATGAGTGTATTCCAATAAAAGTCAATGCACTCCAAATTCTTAAATATTACATTATGCGAATATATAAAAAGGATAGTCATTTTTTTCGGCGGCCAAATCGGCTCCCCAAATCCTACCCATAATACCAGTGAACGGGTCTCCACTACTCAACATATCACCATAACATATACCCTTCTTTTATCAGTCAATATCTTTTTTTCACTTTTGTATAAACGCAGTATCGTTGAGACCTGAGTCAGTCTGCAAATCACGTTTAGTTCAGAAAAAGAATTCTTGAGTACCTACGCTTGGAAGAAAAAAATTTTTGAATCATATACGCACAAAAGGTAAAGATAACTGCAGCAAATTCACATCCCCAAAGATTAAATGTGAACCAAATTGTTTTGCCTTACCCGAGGGTGCGAATGAAACTATATTAATCTTGTTACTACGCATGTCCGTCCATCTGTTTTTATACTTAATTTTTTTTTCTTTGAATACTTATAAAGTGTATTGTAACTGAAAGTAATACGTAACCAGTTCGGTAATACTGAAGGTGAATAACCGACAACAAAAGTATAAAAAACCAGGCAATTAAGAATATCGTTTCAAGTTGTTTGTTTAGTACTACTTTGTACTACTATGTATGTACTACTTTAGTACTACTATGACGACCGCTTAGCCTAGTGGGCAGCGACCCTGCCTGCGAAGCTGGAGGTCCCGGGTTCGAATCCCAGGTCGGGTCAGTATTTATATGATGAATATTAATACTGCCACCGGGTCTTGGTTGTTATATGTATGTGTTGTCTTCGCTTGGTATCCAAAATACAAGCTAATGCTTAGTTTGGGACCTAGGCGTTGTTGTGATTGTGTGTGTTATTATTATTATTATTATTATAAAAAAAACTTTGTTCGTTTATTTTTGAATCACACGGCTGTAAAGAGCTATATTGCTAGAAATTGTTGAAGTTCCTCGGGGAACATCCACGTGAATAATAAAGTTACTTGTTTTTAAGTGTTTGTCCAACGATATTCCTACGAAGGAATAGTGAAAAAATATTTTTCATCCAAAAGTTCTGCAGTCTTTTTCAATTCTAGCGTTCGTTCAAAACTATAAGGTTTATAGGTAACGGTAGATAATTTTATTTTACAATGACGATTTCAGTAGTACATGGCTAAGGAACCCTAATTTAAAGCGTGTCCGATACGCACTTGGTTGGATTAGGGTGAGGCGTTTCGAAACAGGCATATGTCTCTCTCTTTCGAGCTCACCACTTTTTGTTTTATACAAACTTACATACATATGTGCCAAGTTTAAATTTTTTCTTTTTAATTTACAAACATTCACTTAGATCTAAAAAGGGCAACGTTAAATAAAATTAACTAATACAATGATACCTGGGACCATCTAGTCCCAAACTGGGCAAAGACTGTGTTATGGGTAGATACACATACTTAGATGACACGGAACGAATAGACGTGTTCATGCATACGACATATGGTGTCGTGATAGCCGAGTAGAATCGAGCCCGCTTCTTGTTTAGAAGACCGCGGTTCGATTCCCAGGGCATGTACTAATGAGTTTTTTTTACTTATGTACATAACTATCACTGGCTCTGTGCATCGACGACAATGCTCGCAGAGCTCGTTAAGTCGTCGGTAAAATCCACTCACCCGCACTGGATCGCCGTGGTGGATCAAACTATCAAACTCCAAGCCCCTCATCCAGATGGGAGGCCTAAGT
The DNA here is from genome assembly GCA_949709985.1 of Luffia ferchaultella. Taxonomy (NCBI): domain Eukaryota; kingdom Metazoa; phylum Arthropoda; class Insecta; order Lepidoptera; family Psychidae; genus Luffia; species Luffia ferchaultella. The sequence continues at coordinate 4,473,196 of OX453258.1, forward strand.
CTCTGCGGTGAGGCATTAATGGGCTGATGGTAGGGTATGCAACTGTTGTCACAGGCAGGAATCGAACCAGCGATCTCCGGTTCTGTAGATAGATAACCTAACCACTCGACTAATCGATTAGTTAACTAAATAAAGGTTTCTGAAATGTACAGATAACGTTTTCCGAAGTATCATGTCGTCTTCATATAAGAATATCAAGAACTGGCGGTTTATATATGTTATATATCTATGATTAAAACGATAATCTATTTTTTTTTCTATTTATTTTTTTATTTTATTTATTTAATCTAAACTACATAGAACTTGTAATTTAACCCTTCAGGTAGTTAACCCTGGCACATACATACATGGAAGTTAAAAGAAATGGTCGAGGGATCGGTTTTCCTCTATTGTTTGAATTCTCGGAGAAAATCCTGCTTCCTTACGATGTTAGGAACTCGGAACTAGGTTAAGATATTATGAATATTCTAGGCGATTACTTTTTTTGTGTTAAGGCGGCCCCGTACAGTCGCTAAAACAAGAACGATTGTTACTTTGATTGTTTGTTATGCACCAGGAGTGTATATACACATACAGATGTATCAGAAAAGTAATAGGAATCGGTTAACATCGGACGCGCAGGTTTGCCTGAAGTTATCCGATGATATAATTTTAATGAGAAAAAGTCATAAATTATAACTAAAATACTGCAAAAAAAACTTTATTAGTAAATACATTTGGTTCAAATTGTCTTGCAAATGGCAAATTGCAGGTTCGTACAGTCACATTACTTATCTGATAGATCTGTAGGTCACTATGAAAGTTTTGAGATACTTGAAATTTAAAAATGATATGCATCTATATCTTATGTTTTTAAATAGCAAATTTATTTAAATATCAAATGAATATCATTGGTTTTTTCTTAATATTACAATAATTATTAAGAAAAAACCAATGATATTTTGGTATTTATTCTGTCATAACTTTCCGCTTTTTCGTTTGCTAACGATGAAGCTCAAGCTTTGAAGATGAAGACAGAAGTGAACGTCAGCTTACGGCAGTCACTGCAGTAAATGTATGGACTACTGAAATTCAATTTCATTCCATCAGTCCATTATACCCACTGCAGGGGCTTATGCCCCCCCCCCCGGATGAAGGAGCTTAAATCCACCACGCTGCTCCAATGCGGGTCGGTGGATTGTAACGACCGCCATCTATTGACAACAACCAGGACCGACTGCTTAACGTGCTCTCCGAGGCACGGAGTCAGTGATAGTTTATGTACTTAAGTCAGAAAAAACTCATTGGTACACGCCCGGATTCGAACCACGGCCACACGGTCTTGTAAATTTGAAACAAGTTCATCAACATGGACTACTGAAATAATATTGCGAAAAATCCCACGTATCATATATGAAGACGCAGAATTTTTTTTAGACATTAGTTCTGTTAATGTTTATATACCATTTTATGTGAACATCTTGGCACGAGTACACTTTGTTGCATTCCACGTGTGCCCTTGAAAACAGAAAAGAAGCTGGTCATTTTTGAAATGTGACTACGTTTCGAAAATGGGACATTAAAGCTTGTTTCTGAAATCACTACTGGCGGCGATACGAATATAACAATATTATCTGAAAAGCAAGAAAAGTCCGCCGGTATGGATGTTTTCAGATGGCCAGTAGTCAACTAATTTCGGAGGCCTCGGCGCTTTGTGAAAAAATGGTGGCCAGTATTTTTCAGGAAGTGGTATCATGTTAAATCAACGCTAAAAATTACAGATCAGTTAAGTCATAATGATACACAACGGTCGCATTGCTGAAAGGTTTCAAAGCTGTGCAAGGGAAACTACCAAAGACTAGCCTTAAAGGAATCATATAATAATAATAGCTGGAAGATCCCATACTGCGCCATCTAGTCCTAAACTAAGGAACGCTTGTGTTATGGGTACCCGACAACTGATATATAATACATACATATTATAAATATTTTACACTTAGACACGGAACAAATAGATATGTTCATGCACACAAATATTTTTCCCGGGCGGAAATCGAACTTGTGACCCTTGGCTCCGTCGTAAGGTTCTCATACCATTCGGCCAATCGATCGGTCGATATGCTGCACCACAACAACGCGTTTTGATACTTCCCTCAGAACAAAAGCATTTATTCAAGAATCCGGTATAGCCGCCGCTTTTTCACTTGAAAAAGACTTTCCTTTCATTTTATTTTTGACCGTCAAGAATGAAAAGAAATCATAGGGAGCTAAATCGAGGCTGTAAGGTGAATGAGGCAAGGTTTCAATATATATCTACAAATGAGCAAATTCTGCCCTTTGGACATGACCTGAGGAAAACTGGTTTAAATGTTTCCAGAGTTGCGGTGCGAAATATGCACAGAGAATCATGAAGAATAAATACTCTGAAAAAATATTATATAGATTACAAAAATGTATTGTTTGATTTTCGCGTGTATAAAAACATGAATAGTGACAAACTCCACATCACCTATTTTCTCTCTTTGGCAGGTAAACGGCAATGTTAACGGATTAGTCTTGAAGAAAAATCCGGTAGCGAATTATCGGCCGCGTTTCGCCTTTACCACGAACTGCGCCAAAATTGGCTTTCAATCATTTGCGGCCGACGCAACACCGCATTTTATTGTGTATTTCTAACGAATTAGTCATGCTGCGCATAAATTTTCATGTCATAGATTTTATGTAAGGAACGCAAATATGCAGATGTTTTTCATTTACGCATAACACAACCGTATTGACAGGTCAGAAAATTGATCGAAGATACATTTGAGGGTGAACGCTCCGAAGCCTCCGAATACCGACGGAATACACGTATAGGTAATACGTGACTTATCATCTGCCACAGATTTTCTGTTGAGTCTGATCCTGGCTTAAGAATTAATTTCTACGTCTCGTCTTAACATCGAAATAGCTGAATTGAACCTTTGATGAACTTCATCAGTCTGCGTCAACTGATCTTAGACATCCAACAATCAGAGTTTAGTTCATAGATCAAAGTACAAGTTAGCCTTCAGACGAATGCGGAGCAAACGATATTCTCTAGAAAGATCTTCGGTGAAACAAAATTCTATTAATATTTTATAGCCACGGAAAAATATTTTGATAATATGTTGATTTGAGAGTGTTATATTTCGTATCATTTTATCATTAGATTTTAATGAAAAGTAAATAAAAGTTGTTTATACAAAAATTATTTATATATATTATGTATATCAGTTGTCGGGTACCCATAATCCAAGCTAAGCAATTAGTTTGGGACTAGATGGCGCTGTGTGGGATGTCCAAGGTTATTATATATACCTGTTACATAAAAAGATGTATATTGCTAACCCATTATTTCAACGTATCAGTTTCACAAAAAAAAAAAAAAATATTAAACTTAAATTTCAGGTTTCGCGTTATTTAGTTTTGATATACCTATTAATATTAATGTACGTTCCTCACATCTGATTTGACATTAAAATGGAGACAAATACAGAGTCTAACATTGTGAGCTTAATTACAACTTTCACCCAAAATAAAGGTCACAATCAGGTGTTAAGAAATTAGAATGACAGACTGTTTGTGATGGTTACTCTGGCGAATACATTTATACATCCATAGCAAGCACGTGCATACAATAGCTTGCAAGTACAGAAACAAAGCGACAGCTCATGATGCCGTTTGCACACCGACGACGACCAGAAGTACGATATCTTGGATATAGCGATATTGTTCGTTTCATTTCTGTACTGTCTTATTGCGGTTGCCGGCGATACTGGTGTGCAACCGGCATAATTTATTATATTACTTTCTGTTAAAAGTTTGACTTTTTTGTTTATACGTTCAGAAAAAAAAATAAAGAATAAATAGGAACAAGAAAACGAAAATAGGTAAAAAGACTTTTAAGTTAATACGGTTTTATTTTAAATCACCAGCTGTACCTACCAAAAAACTAGGAAATTATCAGGACACAAACCTGGAACTTTTTGGGATTCTGACGTCTGGGAAGAAATCGTGCAATGCTAGCAATGTTGTCTTTTCATGTCGGAGGCCAAGGGACATTTTGTGTCACTGCCTCAGCGGAATAAAGTAATGATCTGGGACTTTAACAAACTAAAATAAAAACCTGGGGTGAAATTCAAATACTTCTTTTGGTGGGTTTGGAAATACATTTTCTAGACAAGTCATTCTTGTTTAATTGTACAATCGTAATACAGGGATTTCAAGCGCCCCAGGTTTTTATTTTAGTCTGTTAAAAGTCCCAGGCTATCAATCACAGATTTCAGTTCTTTTTTTATTTAAGTGTCACTGAATACGTGTCTCCATCATGAGACCCTCGTAATTAAGTATAATATATGGGATTCGTAAGAATCAACCATATGAGCCCAAACTCGAAGGAGTTACTAGTAACCGTTAAAGAGATCCAGTGTCTACTTCCTGAGTCCATCACCAGCCTCTCGTAACCAAGTATAATGCATGGGACTCGTAAAGACCAGCCAAATGAGCTTAAACTCGAATGGACTACTAGTAACCGTTGAAAAGTTTCACGGTCCTTCTTTTGTTTCCATGACTAGACCCTCGTAATCAAGTATATCTAATGCATGGACTCGTCAAAACCAAATGAGGCCAAACTCAAAGAGGTAAACAATTACATTATAATACATACATAATAATATATTATATATATATATATAATATAATAATAATAATTATAATACAATACAATTAAACAAAACAAAAAAACAAAAACAAACAATAAAAAACAAACAACAATACTCAAAGTAAACAATTGAAGAGTTCAAATGTGTACCTCCTGACTCCATCATCAGACTCTCGTTACCAAGTTAAAATTCACATTATGTTGTATTGTCACGGAAACTCAGTATGTATGCACAGTTTCATAAGAATAAATTTAGTAGAAGTAGTTGAAAAAGCTGTCGCAAGATTTGAAGCAAAGACAGAAATGTATGAAGTTAAGCTAAGTAAAACCGTTTAATAAAAAGATCATCGGTTATTAAACACGTATAAAAAAAAATATTTGAAATAAATTATAAAAAATCGGCCAAGTGCGAATCGGACTCGCACACGAAGAGTTGCTTACTACCATACAATATAAAAAACGAACGCGACGTTGATCGAACTTAACTATTAATCGTTAGCATTATGTAATTTAAGAATTATTGTACAAATATATTTCATTTTTATTTTGTTAGTTATTTAGAAGGCGCTCGATCCTCTCTGGCTAATCCGAAAGGCTAGAGATAATTTTTATGACTTATTTTATTACAGTGAACCTTTGACTTTTAGTATCAATCGTGAAGAAAATAACGTCTGCAAAGGAAAGCGTAAATTTATAGTGTCTAGTAATACAATGTAGTTTTGATAATAAAATGTTTTTTTTAAATTATCTTTCACAACAATATCACAAAGATAAAATGCATCTAGTTTTCGCTTATTGCTAAACGCTAAACGGATAAACGCTATCTGTAATTTTCTATGGAATTTTTACAAAATTTTTACTTTTTACTTATAAAAGTACATTTTATAAGTTAATCTATTTACTACTATTATCTACTCGTTAAATAATAGAGTCAAGTTAGCTGTGATAGTTTTCCTTTTAACTACATTATATATACTCCTGTCATAATTTTTTTCCACATATCCAAAAACAACGGTTTAGCTGGTAGAAGGGGGACACATGACTCTAACAAAAATTAGGACTTTAGGAGTGCATATCTCAACAACTTAAATTAAAAAAAATTGTTTGAAACCTTAATATCCTGTTTTAAGAATTTTTTTTTCGTACTTGGCGACCCACATAAAAAACTTTTTTTTCTTAATTCCACTACGTCGTTGTGAAGCGGTTCATAGATTACATCTACCTTTCAAATTTCATCTATACATTGCCAATAGTTTCCGATAAAAACCACAGACAGACAGATATAAAGACAGACAGACGGACGGACGGACATGGCGAAACTATACGGGTTCCTTTTTTGCTATTCGGCTACGGAACCCTAAAAATGAAATTTACTTTTTCTTTAATTTATTTACTTTAATTAATGAAATAATTATCGATTTCGACAATATCGTATAAAATATATTATAATTTTTAACAAATTTCATTAAATTACAATTTCGATAAGACAATCAAAAAATTAGAAACCTTACTTAGAAAGTAAATAGCATATGAATATAATAAGGGTTCATTTGAAGGAGAGATTGTCGTTCTAGCTACTGGCTATTTTGAATGAAAATAAAGGGCAAGGGAGAGTTTCTAAGTGTAACTAACTGATGTACCGTTGAAACTGTTTCTTCTGCATAGCTTTGAGATTTTGCGTTATCATGTAGCAATAATGATAAAAAACGGTTGGCCGGTCGATGCAGTTTTTCTCTCAATTCCACCATCATTGCCTTAAGTTTTTGAATGTAGACCTCGTAGCTGTTATTTACACCAGATTTGAGGACGCTATAGTGATGCTAGTATATAATATAACACATCGATTGCACCACCAAATAGTCACCGTAAATTTTTTGTGGATAAGCTCTTTTTTAGGGCAAACTTCAAGGGTATGATTACAATTGAACCATTGCGTTTTTTGCTTGCAATTTATCGTAATCAAATTCAAAATTAATGGCCGATTTGAACATGAGGCGGATATGAGTTTGCAGCTTGGACGTAATACACAGACCAGTCAACCTATAGACTACGCTCTAATAAACGTCAGTATGAAAACGAAATCGCCAAAAAGTGGCGGGGTGCGGGGAGAAGTCGGCTAGTTTTCATTGGCTCGTTCAAAATTGACAATTTAATGGCTTCCGACCTGCTTCCAACTGACCGCTCAGAAGAGACGTAGTTATGTAGTGTCACTACATAGCCTTGGCGAATGCTACTCTCTGTCAAAGTGTGGTCTATAAGGTTGACTTGTCTGTGACGTAATAGTACCTACCTATATATCTCACATTGGTAATGTCAACACTAAGGGACGTAAGGAGTAGTATGAAAGTATGATGAAAAGACTTCTAAATAAAGACACGACTCTACGTCGAAGGTGAGAGGAAAAAAACTAAGTGTTACAAATATATATATTTTTAGATAAACTAAAACTCATCAATAGTTAGTATACAAACGAGGAGAAAAAGGTACTCAACTGTTTTGGCCTTACCTATTTAAATATAGATACAATATTCGTAGCTTATGTATAGTCGCGTAGCCAGAGAAAAATTACTTACGATAATTCCAAGTATCTTCGTTTTTGGTGAGTAGATAGATAAAGTGCATTGTAAGCTATTGTCAAAAAGTTAGAAGTTTTAGGGCTGTGCTACGGGTGTGGCTAGGTATTTCTTAAAATTTCGTGTAACACGCTGTATATGGAATTAAAATTTGAAATTTTGATTGGTTCATAATTACAACTAACTTAAGCTCACGTCATAAAATTTTTAGAAAGATTACATAAGGGATATTGAGAAAATTTAAAAAAAATAACAGTCTGGTCGTCGGACATTAAATTTCATAAAAAAGTTTTGATGATTCTAAAGCTGTTCCTTTTTTAATGAGTGGACAGACAAAGTGTATTGTGAGCTATTGTCAAAAAGTTAGAAGTTTTAGGGCTGTGCTAAGGGTGTAACTAGGTATTTCTTAATACTTCGTATAACACGCTGTATATAGAATTAAAATTTGAAATTTTGATTGGTTCACAATTAGAACTAACTTAACTTCACATTGTAAAATTATTAGAAAGATAACATAAGGGTTACTACGAAAATTTAAAAATAAATGAAACAAATTTAAAAAAAATTTAATCTAATGCAATTATATTGTTAGTCTTTCGATGGTTATTCAAATCTGTTAAATAAAGTTTAGAAACTCAAGTGGTGTGCTTCTACTGTAATTTACTTTTTGTTTCGTAACAAACACAATAATGAATTAAAATTGATAAGTTCGCTATTAGCTCTTATGTGTCCTTATCAAAGCATTTGATTATCATACGAAAAATTAGAAGCATACATACTGTGGATTTTGTATAAATTTCGCGAACATGCGAATGATGTTACGTCCAGTACAGTCACGCGCAGAAGTGCCTTGAAATTATAACGTAAAAGACTAAGTACCTACCTACTTATGCCGATTAAGTATTTTATTATCACAGTAGATAGGTGCACAGTAGATTTGCAAAACTGCCATCATAGTATCGGGTAATTATTACGTATTGATAATATTTCTCATACACTTTTTTTGTAAAACTGATTTTAACGTTTCATTACGTTTATTAATGTTTCTATATAAGTTGTAGAAAATTATTTATTTCCGTTATATGTCGGCTGATGGCTGCGTCTACATAGGTATGACATAATTCATTCTGATTGTTGTTTGATACACATGGTGGATGACTATAATTTTGTATTTTATTTCGACATAAAACAAGAAACTATCGCTTTTAATGTAAAATTGAAAATAATTTTTAAAGACATTTAAATATATTTTAAAATTTAAAACAATAATTTAATTCGTTGTTAGTTTTTGTCATCATTGTCATCAAGCCTATGTAAGTGAAGATGTTCATAAATGGTAATGAAATTAATTTATGAAATTCCACATATTTTTGAGTACCAACATACACCATGCTTCCATTTGAGGCTAAATATTTTTTATTGAGTCTGAATAAAATTCAATTCAATAACCTTAATAAACTTATTGGGCAATCATCTTTTGCATTTTTCAAAAAGCCAGCAGAAGGAAAATAAATATCAGATTTATGAACTCAGAAACGTATTTCCTCTATATTATTTGTGCTACCATTATCGACTATACCACCATTTTCTTTCTAAGGCTCATACAAACTATTGTTAATAATTTGAACACAATTTGACAAAAAACACAATAGAAAGAATTCCAGATGTTACAATTACCTTGTGTGGCGAGCTTACTACGAGTATTTTTTAAATATATTTGGGCATTTTTAAGCGCATGCAGCGTGCTTTTCTTTAAGTAATGGGGCCAGTGGCCAATTAATGTCATGGCCATTGTTGCTACAAATTTTGTCATTCTTATCGTATGGCTGAACTGAAGCGCAGGCGATATCTACCTTTGGAAAATACCAACGCTATGGCCTTGATTTACGACTTCTTGGAATCAAATAGGTACTGGGGATTTCCGATTTTTTTTGTCTGATATAAGAAATGCTTTACCGGATGTCAAACAACCAAGCGCAGACAAACATTTCAGATTTTACATGTGTCAGTACACATGTAAAATCTGAATTGTATTTTTGTACTGCGATGGTATTCCTATTGTTGAAGAGACAAATAAACAAATGAATAAAATCACCTTATCACTGTAACGTAATTTCTATATTTATTATATAGTTATATTTTATAACTTGGTCGCTTGGTTGTTTGACATCCGGTAAAGCATTTCTTATATCAGACAAAAAGAATTGGAAATCCCCAGTACCTATTTGATTCCAAGAAGTCGTAAATCAAGACCATAGCGTTGGTATTTCCCAAAGGTAAATGTCGCCTGCGCTTCAGTTCAGCCATACGATAAGAATGACAAAATTTGTAGCAACAATGGCCATGATATTTTGCATTAATTTTTAGACGATTGACGTCTTAAATTAGTCGCGTAGCCAAAAAAAAACGTACTGTAATATTAAAAATGTTCGATTTTGCTGAATAGATAGATAAAGTGCACCGTGAGCTATTGTCAGAAAGTTAGAAGTTTAACGGCAGTGCTTTGTCAATGGATTAGGTATTTCTTCTTCTTCTTCTTAATTATTGGCGTTCTCTGCATATAAAGCAATTTCGCCAGAGTCGAGTATTCTGTTCGTATTTTTAAATAAAAAATAATAAGAATAGGCAGCGTCATACAGTTAACATGAAGCTTTTTCAAAATATCGTTAGAAACCACGACGTTCCACGTTTTGAAATTTTGAAAAAACTCCCAGATATTTCTTAATATTTCGTGTAACGTAATGTGTATACACAGAATTCAAGTTAGAAATTTTAATTGGATCATAATTAGAAATTTAACTTTAGAAAGCTGACATATGTGACACAACGAAAATTTAGTTCCTTAAAATTTAAAAATTACTTTTATGCTTTTCAACACAATATTAAAGTTTCTGAAATTGTTTTTTAAGATTTTCGGTGGTTACTCAAATCTATTAGATAAAGTTTAGAAAGTCAAGTGGTGTGCTTCTATTATGATTTCACCTTTCTTTTCTAACATTCACAATGATGAATTGAAATTGATAAATTCGCTCGTATGTGACTTTATCAAAGCACTTGATTATCACACGAAAAATTAGAAACATACAAATTGTAAATTTTGTTCAAATTACGGATAAATTTTATTAGTGTAGCTGTGGGCGAGTCATAAAATATCTACGTAGGGACTTATTGTATGATTTTGCCTACATCGTGGTGCACACGTTGCCTTGTAATTGTTATTTTTAATAGTTTCGTACGATTCATAGTCTGAGGAGAAATCTATTTGAAGGGCTTGTATAGAGGAAATGGTATTTCTATATAAAACAACACATACCCACCTTAATCAATATTAGTCTATATATTTTTATGACATACTTAATTCTAAATTTATTCTGCTTTTTCATTGTAATTGATTGTAATTGTAATTCAAGTAATTGACACAAACAAACTATAGCACCTATCATTGATAACCAACAGTAGATATATACAACAATTATTTTTTATGTTAAAGAACTATGAGGTATTCTATGGTTATAGTTATGGTTAAACAATATACCTAAAAGAAAGTCAGATAAATTACACTAGTGAGCAAATCATGATTTTTCACTACTTCTACGTTGCCAACCAACGCAACGTGTCGAGACAATTATCCGCTGGGGCACTGCACTGTATAAGCTGATTGGTTAAAATAGCAGCTGCTACCTATCTTAGTTGTGTTTGACGACTTCAAAATTGCAACAATTACTTTTTCATATTTTCCAAAAACTGTTACCTGAACAAGCCTATAATAAGCGCCGGCGCAGCAGCGTGGCACTCTGAGAAGCGCGCGTTGTCCGCATACCAACCCGCGCCCCGCATGAATCGTGTGTTCGTTTAGCCTTTAGAAAATACCAACGCAATGGACTTGATTTATGGCTTTTTAGAAACATGTATTGGGGATTTCTAATTATTTTTGTCTGATATAAGAAATGCTTTACCGGATGTCGAACAACATAGCGACCAAGTTATAAAATATAACCAAAAATGACGTTACAGTGATAAGGTAACTATAACTTCTGGAATTCTATCTGTTGTGTTTTTTTATCAAATTGTATTCAAGTTATTCAAAATAGTTGGTATAAGGCTCAGAACAAAAATTATGGTTTATTCGATAATGACAGCAAAAATAATGAAGTTCCTGAGTTTATAAATTTGATATTTATTTTCTTCTACTGGATTTTTGAAAAATAGGAGAGATGATTGCCCAATAAGTTTTTTGAGGTTATTGAATTGAATTTCGTTCAGACTAAATAAAAAAAAACTTCAGCGCGAAATGGACATATGGTATGTGTTGGTATGCAAAAACATGTGGAATTTTATAAATGAATTTCATTAGCGTTTATATACACCTTACACTCACTAAAATAGACTTCATGACACTTTTGACAGTAACAAAGAACCAATGAAATTATTGTTCTGAATTTTAAAATAAATTTAAATGTGTGTAAAAATTATTTTCAATTTTACATTAAAAGTGCTATAGTGTCATGATTTTTGTTAAAATAAAAAACAAAATTATAGTCATCCACCATGTGTATTAAACAACTATCATTGCGAATTATGTCATATCTATGTAAACGCAGCCATCAGTCGACGTATAACGCGAATAAATAATTTTCTATGACTTATATAGATACATGAATAAATGTAATGAAATGTTAATATCAATTGTACAAAAATAAAATGTATGAGAAATATTATCAATACGTAATAATTACCCGATACTATGATGCAGTTTTGCAAGTAACTATACCTATCTACTGTGATAATAAAGTACTTAATCGGCGTATATAGGTAGGTACTTAGACTTTTATGTTATAATTTCAGGACACTTCTGCGCGTGACTGTACTGTACATTAGACAAATAATATATCAACTGACTCGTTGGCTAAAGTTATTTTTATGAGTTTCAGCAGTCTTTAATATATGGTTTCTTGAGTGTCTAGTTTTCTGACTTGATATTCACTAATTCTTCTATCAACAGGGTATTTTTGCACACCAGCCTGCGCCTCGCGCATCATTCGTATGTTCGCGCAATTGGTATAAAATCCACAGTATGTTTCCAATTTTTTGTGTAGTAAGCAAATGCTTTGATACAGCTGCATAATTATCAATTTTAATTCATTAATGTGTATCTTATGAAAGAAAAATGAAGTTATAGTAGAAGCACACCACTTGACTTTCTAAACTTCATCCAACAGATTTGAGTAACCACCGAAAGTCTTAAAATATAATTTCAGAAGTTTTAAAATATTTTTGAAAATTTTTGTCTTATTAAATTTTGTATATTCGTAGTATGACATATGTTATCTTCATAAAAATTTTACAACGTGAGGTTAAGATAGTTCTAATTATGAACCGACTAGCGGTCATAGTCGGCTCCGCCCGGCCGGAATACAGAAACGTTCCTTTTCCCATTCCCTTTACCACTCCTCCTTGTTTTAACCCATGTTACTCTCTGATAATGTAGCTTTCTATAGGTGAAAGATTTTTCAAAATCAGTATACAACTGTATAGTCTACGCGAGTGAAGCCGCGAGCAGAAAGCTAGTATCTTTATAAATTATAGCCTACTTCTTATTCTGGTACATAAGCTATATTATTGTAAAGTTTCATTAAAATTTATTCAGTAGTTTTTGCGTGAAAGAGCAACAAACATCCACATATATATCCACATATACATCCATACAAACATACTTTCGCGTTTATAATGTTAGTAGGATTAAATTTCAAATTTTAATTCTATATACACTGTGTTACACGAAATATTAAGAAAAACCTAAGCCATTCCCTTAGAATAGCACTAAAACTTCTAACTTTTTGACAGTAGCTCACCATGCACTTTATCTATCCACTCACCAAAAACGAACAATTTTAGAATTATGAAAACCTTTTAGTAAAATTTAATGTCCCACGACCGGACTAGTAGTAGTATCTTAGTTTTTAAGAAGGAATCTCTTGACCAAGATGCTAGAATACACGTGTTAAAATGGCAAAAAAGGAACCCTTATAGTTTCGCCATGTCCGTCCATCCGTCTGTCTGTCTGTCTGTAGTTTTTCCCGGAAACTATTAGCAATATATAGATGAAATTGGAAGGTAGGTATAATCTATGAACCGCTACACAACGACGTAGTGAAATTAAGAAAAATTTTTTTTTGTGAATAGGTCGCCATACATGTAACTGAAGTACGAAAAAATATAATTAAATTAAAAAATTAAAAGATACCAAACGATAGGTCTTAAAAAATGATATCAAGGTTTGATACTTGACACTGTAATAAAATAAGTAATAAAAATTGTCTCTAGCCGTCAGTGCACTCATGTTATTACTTTTCGGATTAGCCAGAGAGGATCGAGCGCCTTCTAAATAACTAACGAAATAGAAATGAAATATATTTATACAATAATTCTTAAATTACATTTTAATAACAATTAATGGTTAAGTTCGATTAACGTCGCGCTCGTTTTTTTATATTGTATGGTGGTACGGAACCCTTCGTGTGTGAGTCTGATTCGCACTTGACCGGTTTTTATATATCGCTATGGTAAGTGTACACGAAAAGTTGAACGACTTTCCCATCTTTCAGTAAGCGTAATTGACGTCACGCTGCGGTCTTACATCGACCAACTCTACGAGTTATCTTCGAACTTCCGCCTAACTTTAGCCTCCGCAAAACTGTCGGGACATAATTTAAGTGAAAGCCTCATTTATAACCGACTGGTAAGGAGGGCAAATGTTTTATTATTAAAAAAATAATAAATATGCTCTAGTAAAAGAAGTTGAAATAAAGGGTGAACATAGAACTGAAAATTAGAAAGTTAGATGTTTGCCCAAACCTTTATTTTGAAGTTCTATGATGTCAAAAAGTCTCATTAACTGTCACACCTTGAGTTAAGTTATTCATGGTCAAAGGTAACGAAAATCGACTTTTTGGCAAACATCTTTTGGGGAGCCAGGGGTCGCGGGTTCGATTCCCGTCCGGGATAAATATTTTTGTGCATAAACATTCAGTGTTCCGTGTCTGAGTGTAAACTATCCATATTTATATGTATATATTAAAAATTACAATCAATTCCTATAATATATCATAGTGCCGAGAACGGTAACAGCGTTCCCGCGCTGAATGGCTAGGCTGATCCTCTGAACAAAATATTCTTTGCTCAGAGGGTCATCCGACACCAATCGGAGCCTTGCGCCAATTTCACGCGACAACGAACAGCTTCCCCGGACCATGGACCCATCGTCTCCACTACGAACCGTGGTTTCAATTATGATTATGATTACTATTATTATTAGTTACAAGTTAAATTTTTTTAATTAAAATATGCCACTGACTGACACATCACAAAGCCTTAACTTCTGCGCCGAGAAACTTATTAAACAGAAAAAAAATTTCACAATTAATTCCACAATTTTCCACAATTAATCAACTACACAAATTATTGCACACGTTTTTCACCGATTTTTGAATTTCAGTCTCTAGCGAGGTGAAAACGGGTGTTGAAATTTATAAATAAATCCAAACCGCTGGGTCTGAAAACTTAATATTTTTAATGATGACAATCTTATTCAGATGTTTTTTTGTTTATTTTTAAATTTATTAGAGACAAACAGTCTACATAGCTTAAATAATAATATTATTAATTAATATTATATTGTAAAATTACTATCGAGCCCAGAGCGCAACGAACCTGTCTCAAATTTATAAGGCTATAGGGCCATGGTTCGAATCCGGGCGTGTACCAATGAGTTTTTCTGACTTAAGTACATTAACTATCACCGACTCCGTGCCTCGGAGAGCACGTTAAGCAGTCGGTCCCGGACGCTGTCAATAGATGGCGGTCGTTACAATCCCCAACCCGCAGTGGAGTAGCGTGGTGGATTTAAGCTCCAAACCCCCTCCTCACCCTGGGGAAGGCCTAAGCCCCTGCAGTGGGGTAAAATGGGTTGATGATGATGATGATGAAAATTACTATAAAAATAATACTTACAGTCCCCTGTTTTACATAAAATAGATTATATAAATTAAAAATGCTTCTAACATAAGTGAACAGTAGCATATATAGTAAGGTTCACCAACTCTCTAGTATTCTAGTACTTCTCTAGCACTCTCAATTGCTGTTCATATAATCTATGATCGTATTTCGCGGGTTGAGAACCAGATGAACTTATCTACACATTTATATTCGTTGAGAAAACCCAGTTCAAAGAGAATTAACGCTTAATTAGTAAACGTGTCTTATTTCAACCTCTAATTTACATCATTAATATAATATAAACACATAAATATATTATTTTGTTTAAAAATACATATATTGAACTCATAAAATAATTTTTAAACACATTTTGTTATTATGTTGTTTATCTATATGTTTTTACAAAAATGTTGACATAGGTTTTTTTTGGTCCTTCTGATAAAATATAATTTAAGTAATTGAAATCGTAACCACCAAATTTACGTATTTATTTTTGTTTAAAAAAAACATTGTACAGAAAAACAATGACATACGTAATTTTGAGCGTTTATTATTTTATTATTAGTGAATAAAAATAATGAATTATTAAGGGTTCAGTAAATATAATAAAAATCATCATCTTCATCAGCCCATTTTTACCCCACTGCAGGGGCTTAGGCCTCCCCCAGGGTGAGGAGGGGGGCTTGGAGCTTAAGTCCACCACGCTGCTCCACTGCGGGTTGGGAACTGTAACGACCGCCATCTATTGACAGCGTCCGGGACCGACTGCTTAACGTGCCCTCCGAAGCACGGTATTAGTGATATTGGGTACTTAAGTCAGAAAAACACATTGGTACACGCCCGGATTCGAACCATGGCCTTATAAATTTGAGACAGGTTCGTTGCGCTCTGGGCTATCACGACACGTAATAAAAATCATGAATACAAATTGCAAATTTATTAAACTGAAATACAAAAATGGAATTTTCACGTTTTATACGCACAATATTCGTCATTATCATCACAAGGACTAAAACAACAATACAAAATACAGGCAGCGGAGATTTGGTATATATAGAGATATTTGGTATCACTTTTGGTATATATAGACTTTGGTATATATATTTGGTATATATTCGACTGACCAGTTGACCGAGTGGTTAGAGATCCTAACTGCGGAGCCGAGGGTCGCGTGTTCGATTCCCGTTCGAGACAAATATTTGTGTGCATGAATATGTCCATTTCTTCCGTGTCTGGGTGTAAAAGTATCTATATATTATTAAAAAAAACTAATAATTAAGTATATATATCAGTTGTCTAGTACCCTATAACACAAGCATAATACTTGCTTACTTTGCGACTAGATGACGCTGTGTGGGATGTCCCAGATATTATTATTATATAGAAATATTTGGTATATATAGAGAATCCATTGATGTCTCTTGTTGTATAGGCTCTTCCTATATTGTTAGTTAATTTATTCAGGATCGTAACCTTATAGAGCTGAAATAAAAAATATGGGATATGCTAAAAGGGAAATATTTTATATTTCGTAATCACATAGCACTACGATAAAACACATCGTCTATCAAAAAACCGAGCATTCCAGCACGTGTTCCTAATATTACATAATTTGAATATTTTCAAAGTCAAATTATGTATTTTAAATCGAGCGCCTGGCTTACAACCCAGCCAGAGCGCGTTACAATACCCAATATCCGTTGCCTGTTGTTAAATCGTATGATATTAAACGACTAAAATGGTTATTAAAATCTCCATTTGCAGTATTTGCATAACTTAGAGTCTGGTTTTAACGAATTCAATTCGTACTTGGAATAATACTATCATCCTTCCGAGAACAAGTTTAATTGAAGGGCTCGTTAAGTGGAATCGCGACCCGCTTAAAGTGGACTTCCATTTGAATTGCCGATAGAAACTTTTTGAAGGGACCTCGGAAGAAATATTAATGGGGTAGCTACGATTGATTCGGAACAAAAAGGAAATTATTAAAATAACTAATAGGGTTTAATA
The DNA here is from genome assembly GCA_949709985.1 of Luffia ferchaultella. Taxonomy (NCBI): domain Eukaryota; kingdom Metazoa; phylum Arthropoda; class Insecta; order Lepidoptera; family Psychidae; genus Luffia; species Luffia ferchaultella. The sequence goes on from OX453258.1 coordinate 4,490,434, forward strand.
GAAAACGCCCCAAAAGTTTACAATTATGACTGGCTCGCGTTCAGTCCTTTATGTCCTAAACTGAAATTATAATTTTGACAGTGTTTGTTGAATTCAGTTCTCGAATGCTATTGTATTGTCCGTCTTACTTTACAATCGTCCTTTGTTGTCAGTTTAACCTAATTAATAGTGTAGTTGAATAACTTGAATATATTATATTTATTATGAAAATTATAAAAATAGGTTTTATACGATAAGAAAATTTATAAACAAAATATATTATGGGTTGAAGATTGTACAACTTATAAGCTATTAAAAGTTTATCTCTCTCTCTTTCTTGAAAAATAAAATGGCTTGATGTAGCACCGTGCGGTATTGCCGTCTCTGTCTTACACAATATTTTAAACATTCATAACTTTATTATCTATTACTTATTCTTTAAAATTATTTCACTGTTATCATCCATTAAGAAAATTCTTTCATTTAAAATAATTCTAAAAAATATTCAATACACAATACCTAGACTGTACCTGTTGTAATCCTTTTGTTTTTCAATTGAATTAAAATATGAGTTATAATTGCTATTCGTGCTAGTCTCTATTTTTCACGAACAGTATATTTCTCGTGTACGGCTTCGAATTGGAATCGCTATCTTCCTTTCAATGCCTTTAACGACCGCTTAGCCTAGTGAATAGTGACCCTGCCTACGAAGCTGTAGGTCTCGGATTCGAATTCCATGTCGGGTCAGTATTTAAACGATGCCTATTGATACTGGTACCGGGTCTTGGTTGTTATGTGTATGTGTTGTCTTCACTTGGTACCCAAAACACAAGCTAATGCTTAGTTTGAGGCCTAGACGTTGTTATCATGTATACGTTATAATTAGTTGTTAATCATTCTTCCACGTCCTGTTCCTGAGTGACAGAGAGGACAATAACAAATTTCCAAAAATACCTATAAAATACCGGCGAAACAGCTTGCGGGCCGTAACATTTTCCATCCCTGAAATACGTATGAATTGGAACCAAAAATTTAGAGGGTCATTAAGAAAAAATGTCTCTAGGGCGGTCATCATTATCATCATTAGCCCATTTTACCCCATTGCAGGGACTTAGGCCTCCCCCAGGGTGAGGAGGGGGTTTGGAGCTTAAATCCACCACGCTACTCCAGTGCGGGTTGGGGATTGTATCGACCGCCATCTATTGACAGCATCCGGGACCGACTGCTTAATGTGCTCTCCGAGGTACGGAGTCAGTGATAGTTAATGTACTTAAGTCAGAAAAACTCATTGGTACACGACCGGATTCGAACCATGGCCCTGTGGCCTTATAAATTTGAGGCAGGTTCGTTGCGCTCTGGGCTATCACGACCTTAGGGCGATACGTTTGGTTTTTCTTTTTCAAATTCGCATTAATTTCGAATTCACGGCTCATTATTTTAAATACGAAGAACCGACGGAAATCATGTTTTTGAGTAATTTATTCTTAAACAACTGAACAAGATATCAAAAAAATAAAAACATCCCGCCACATTTATTTTTTCTGTAAATATTGACAACGAGGATTAGATAGGGGCCGAACCCCTTTTTTATTTCATTTTATTTTCTTTATTAGAGTAGAATGATAGTAGAAATACGAGTTCCTTGAAGACACCTATTAACCTTTTTTACTTCTACAAAAAAATTCTATTACATACTCTTTTGTTTTTTGTCTCTATATATAGGACCACTGCTTTGAATTGTGTGTGGATGAATTAACTGCAAATTTTTCTAAAGTCTAATTTTTCACTGTTTAAATATTTGAATATAAACAAATACTTATTAGGTTTTGTATGAAGTAGCGTCGAATTTTCTTGTTGACGTTTGTTTGCCTACACTCAGTTTTTCTTCTGTCGTCACAATTTCACATACACTTTTACTTTTATTTACCTTATTCTTTAATTTCAAAGTCCACTTCTTTTATTATTTTTGTTTTGTTAACTTATATAAATGATAAAACATATTGATATAAACCATGTCAATCAGGGTTCCATACCGTAGAGGTGAATAACGAAACCCCTTTAAGATAACCTTTTGTCATCACTGCTCAACCCCATTGCGATACTTCATAATCATACATAACATAATCACTAAGAAGAAAAATGGATAACACTTCGATGAAATTCAATCTCAATTGGACATAGGTACTTATCGGATCAACGCGTATATAGTACATACAACAAAAAAATAATAATAAACGAGCTCGCTTCCTACGCTCAAAACGAATGCGATATACTCATTTCAATGTATTATATTCCTATTGCAACGTAACCTACTGAAACCTGACTGGAACTTATTGTACCTTCTATGCAAAGTAGACACTATATTCTTATTGCAACGTAACCTATTGTAGCTTATTGTACTCTTTCCACATCATACTGGCTTCCTATCTTTTTTTTTTGTTTTGTTTAGTGCGGGCCGAATCTGCATACAGACACCTGCGCGCCCGACCTACCGGGCAGGTAGTGCCGGGTTGGGATTTCTACACAGAAGGTGCAGCCCGACCGGCTAAACGACTCCTCAACCTATACTCCGGAGAGGGTTTGGCATGAACAACGACCGGACGCATTGAGGATGCTTCCGTGTGTTAGTGCCTATTGGTGGGCGGTGCCTTAAGGGCACCGTCTCGTAGGCTTATGATTAAAAATAGGGATGAGGGCCGACGCGTTTTGGTCCCTCGGCAATGGAGGGCAGATCGAGCTGGACGGCCCGACTGTGAACAAACAAGGCTCAGATGCCATTCGAGCAGATTTGCTACGTTATCTAGGTAATATCGGGCGCTAGGTACTGCTCACCTATGTCAGACTGAAGGTCTGATCTGCCTGCATTCCTGAGACTCTCGCTTCCTATCGCAACAAATCCTGCTATGTATCATAATTTACTCTCTCTGTAACGTAGGTACATACAGTAGGTATTCCTATTGGTCGAATAATTTTCCTAGTTACAAAATATTATCTATTACGCAGGTACACCCACGCAATCTCGCGTGCAACTTATTTTTCTGCTAAATCTGTATAAATCCTTCTAAAAAATTGCAATGTTTTTCAATTCATAAATACAAATACTAAAGTTCTCTGATTTTCACGTTATAATTTATATAATATTTTAAATATTCCGATTTCTTTTTAATAATTATATTTAAATATTTCGTTTAAAGGCTTGCAAAGAAATTGTAAGGTAAAATATATTGCATCATTCATTGTAAAACTGAGCACGATTTCCTAGGCTGGGTGAAACGAAACGGAAACAATATTGTGCCCTCAACATCTGTCTGTCAAACGTCGAATAGCGTAAAAGTTATTACCTACGCTGCGCTGGTAAGCTGTGCTCACACTATCTGTTTTAGTTTACTTTAAATTTTCCGGAGTTTTAATATTGAACCAGTCGTCACTTATGTGACAAGATATGACTCGATTGCATCAGCGCAGCGCCTTGTTAAAACGGCGACTTAGCAGTTTATGCACGTCGGCCGTGGTATAATATAAACGACCATGCGTGCTGAGAGCATAGAGATAGCCTGGAGATAGGCAGTGACGTGCGGTGACCTCTGTACCAAGGGAAGCCGGCCGCGTTAATCTAGGCCATTATACATACACCCGTTGTTCATATTGGGATGTTTTATGGTATTTGAAAATATTTAACACTTAAAATATAATTTCTTACCGTGATGAAAATGATTCCTTGCCTCCTATAGCTCATCTTCTTCGAAGACTTCTGTCTTTGGTCCAGAAAAGACGTAGAGCGTCATTAGAAACAATTGATTGAGTAGCGGCTTTGAAAAAAGCCTTTTTTGACTATACATTGTAATGTATAGTAAATATAGCAGCATGGGCGACTATTGGAATGTGCTCAACAAATTTTGTAGTGTTTTAGTTGAAGAAACGTATATATTTTGTTTGACATACCTAACAGAGACATTTTTTAACCTACTCTCTATCTCTTTCGCCTATTTATATTCTAAAGCTATTCTTCTATCTTTTTGAACAAAATGTGATAATACATTGTCATAAAAATTTTCCTTACCTTTTAGTTTTAATAACAAGTGTTTTTCAATAGATATTAAAGCCAAATTGGACAACCTTTGTTCGCTCTGAGTATTTCTACAATAGGTATGTATGCGTTTTAATGCCGAAAAAGATCGTTCTGCGGACGCAACACTGAACGGCAGTGTCACAATTAATTTACACAATTGTAATGTTTGTTGGAAAGCATCTTTTAAAGTTGGCTGTTTAAGATGAAACAATAATTCATAGACATCTAATTGACGTAACGATTGCGATGAATATATGACTTTTAGCTCATTTTTTAAAGCGTTGTAATCAAACAATTTAGGGAATTGTTGATTTAAAAGATTGATTTTACTATCGGGAAATGTACCGTAACTATCGTATTTTGATTTGTTTACTAAATCCAAAAATTCTAATTGGTCGAATGAATTATATCGGTCATTAATTTGCATATTAATATTATCGATTATTTCACGAAAAAGTCTTTTAAAAGCGGTTTTAGTATCGATACCTTGTGTTTGACGGCGACGTTTACGCGGCGGTTCTAAGGATTTTGACAGTTCATCGTAAATCGAATCAAATTTATTTAACATTTCATTGCATAACCATGACCGAAATGATTTGATTTCCTTAATAGCAATTTCAATATCTACTTGTTTATTTTGAATGAGCGCAAACAAAATATCTGATCGTCCAAATATTTCTGAAAAAATATTCAACAAAAAACAAAATTCGAATTCGGTCAATTTTGTTAAAATATTTTCCGCGAGAAATAAACTGTCTTTATCCCAGTCTTGTGGATTTTCTAATATCGTGTCTAGAGTTTTAATTATATCCGGTTTGCAATTTAAAATTACGTTAACAATACGCGAATTATATTGCCAACGAGTTTCTGCTACTCCAGGCAAACGGCGTTCCGCGATGCACTTTAAAAGATACGATCTTTTGGTAGATTTATTAAAAAATCGAATCAAATTATTTAAGGCCCCGAAAAATGTTTTACATTCCGGAATATTTTCAGTTGACCGCGATAAAACAAGATTTAGAATGTGAGCATAACATGGAACAAAGATTGCCATAGGGCATTTTTCTTGGACTCTAGTTTTAACACCAGTTACGGAACCAGTCATTACCGACGCGCCATCGTACGTTTGACCTATCAATTTTTGCATACAGTTATATTCTTCTGTATGATCTAAAACAACTTTGCTTAAAATTTCCGCGTCCCTACTTCTACTGACATCCTGAAACCCTACAAATCGTTCCTCTACACCAGTTTCAGTTAAATACCTGAAAACAACTGTAACTTGTTCGCGGTGACTATTGTCTGGAGTTTCGTCGATCATTATTGAAATAAAATCGGTTTTAGAAATTTCACGTTTTATTTCATGTTTTATAACGGCCGCGACGCTTTCTATTAGATCATTTTGAATATGATTTGATAAGCCCGAAAAAATTCCGTTACGACTTTCTGAACATATATCAAAATGGGTCTCTAAAATAGAATCATAACTTTTTAAAAACAATAATGTTTCTACATAATTACCACGATTGTCTGAATACTGTTTTTCGTCATTACCACGGAAGGATAATTCTTGTTTACCTAAAAGCACAACGGTATCGATTAATCTTTTCATAATTTCGCGATTTCGTTTTACTTTTTGGTTATGTACAGAAAATGAATTTACAAGCGACGTTTCAATTCTTATCGTACCAAATTCGTGCAAGTTAAGACAACTGCGGATATGTTTTTCAGTATGAATATGTTTTTTTGTGGAATTGGCAAGATTATTTATATCCGTAAACCCCGTTTTACTCCAAACACTGCATGAATTAGAAAATAATAAACATGGAAAACAATACAGTTTATTTAACTTGCAACTTCCGGTAAGCCAATTGTATTTATCGTACATTGATAAATGAAAATGCTTCGTAAAACCATCTTTCCTTTTATAATCTATCGGTAAATTTGGTTTAGCGCGCCCAATTTCTAAAATTCTTTGTTTTTGACTAAAAGATAATTTTGGAAATTCGGTTGCAGGATTTAATAAAAAATCCACTGAACAACATTCTATTGCTATAAGAGCCATATTTCGTTATTTACGTACCTACTTACCTACCTACTTACGTACTTACCTATCTAACTTAATAAAAAAGTTGTACTTACGTAGGAAAAATTTGTTTATTTGCAAAAATAAGATAACTATTTACAGATATTACGAACGCCACTCAAAATATGTACGTTAATTATCTAAAACTCACACACTTTATCACTAAATCAACCAGCAATCATTAATTAAAATAAATTTTCAAATATTTGCACATGTAAACGTTAGTCAACCAGCAACCAGTCCAGTAGCCGTTATGAATTGTTTAAGTTCGTTCTTAAATACATAACTTATATCTGGTTCACTCAATACCAATCAGTGAACGAACATATTTCAAAGAAAATTAGCCAAAATAACTCGGTTTAAGACGTGTTACTTGTAACGAATGAGCAGCTGTGTGCTATACGACAGCCAAATATATATTCTCAAATCACGGAGTGTGCTGCCTATAATAAGATAGCGGTGTATGAAGGCGTCTTAATTTGGCCGCGTAACGTCGTCCTGTTTCAAATGGAGTTACCTATAAAGGTAAAAGGTACCTTATTACATATGCAATAAAGTTCATATTAACTATGAATTATTGAAACTGATTTTAAATGTGATAATTGTAATTACACCGTCGCATCGGTTTACACACACACGTGTTTACGTACACAGAGCGCCGCACCACGCCGCGCGCTATGATTTGAATTATCAGTTTATTATTAATGTTTATGAATCACGTCAATTCAAAAGGTAACTCGAAAGGAATCGTGTTATTATGAGTGACCGCCACTAGAGCCTAGAGCCGGCAAGCTCCATAAAGCCCTGCATGCGACGGTTGGGCATGGAGAAAAAAGGATGAAAAATACTGTACCTAGTTCTATTCTTATTTCACTTGTTACTTGACACTCATTTGACAGCTACAGCGGTCAACCAAAGAGCTATTAACGGCGAATGCTCAAAATAAAAAAAAGATAGACTTAAAATAATTCTGTATAATTCCAGGTACAATTATTATATAATAATAACGTATACATAACAAAAATGTCTAGGCCCCAAACTAAGCATTAGCTTCTGTTTTGGGTATAGTTTGTCCATTATATTAACCCACACCCTTTGACACGTGGACACCGCATACCGACAAAAGTTCACAAAGAAAGCCGCCGGCACTTGGCTGCCGCCTCAAAGGATACCGACGCCGGCGTCTGAGGTCTAATATAATGGATAGACTTTACCAAGCGAAAACAACACATACATATAACTACCAAGACCCGGTACTTGTATCAATATTCATTATATAAATACCGACCCGATCTGGGATTCGAACCCAGGACCTCCAGCTTCGTAGGCAGGGTCGCTACCCACTAGGCTAAGTGGTCGTTAAATATTATTATTATATTATTATCGTCGTATTCTGTCTCTTTCTGTTGAGTCCTACGTTTTGGACTGGCTGGCCTACTCTCTATGGCCGAAAGAAGTCAGTCCATGCCTTGTCGGTGCGCAGTCGAGGCATAACACCTCTTAGCCTAGTGGGTAGCAGCCCTGTCTACGAAGCTGGAGGTCCCGGGTTCGAATCCCAGGTCGGGTCAGTATTAATATGATGAATATTGATACTGGTACCGGGTCTTGGTTGTTATATGTGTGTGGTGTCTTCGCAAGAATATTTATATATGTATATATTATAAAGAATATTCAAGTATGTGTATCAGTTGTCTAGTAACCCATAACACAAGCATAATACTTGCTTACTTTGGGACTAGATGACGCTGTTTGGGAAGTCCCATGTATTATTATTATTATTATTATTATAACAATAGATAATAACTACAAACACTTGATCGTACTTTCTTTATGGTTAACGGTTTTTTTTTTCAATCGACAGGCGCATATTAAACTTCGAACAAATGTGACAACCATAACGCTCGACACTACGAGCATATAAACATCGAGTAAAACTAAGAACTTTTAACTATCTTGCTCGGCGCGCCACGAGCATACAAAGCGGCGAGTAAATGCGCCAACAATCAACGCTTCCATGGATGAACAAAACATAAAATATGATTAGCGATTCAGCTATATAACTTAAGTGTCATTTCCACGTAATTAATTAAAATTATTAATGCAGCCAACGGATGCCAAGATTTTGCTCAAGTGGTCATTCAATAGCTACCTCCTCTCATAATGATTCATAATGAAAATCATATAGTAATAAAAACAAAGGAAAAGGTTTATTGTCTTCCCGCCATTTCGTGGACGGATCTGGTCTGCGTGTTCAAATCCTTTCATCCGTAAATGGGTTCGATTGGATTATTGTTGGGGTGTTAGGGTTGCGGTGGGCGGTTTGCTGCCTAGGCGGTTGAGTCCGTGAGTGTATAATTCGCTCAATAAGCGAACGGGTCGTAATGGTTTGGAGCTTGACAGTAATTGGAATTGGCCGAAGAATGCCATGATTTAATACCTATAATCAATTACATTATATGCAATTTATTCATTGTAAATAAAGGTACCCTTGCATGTTTTCTGCTTGGCATTTGTACATTGTAAATAGAGTAAAAAAAAAAACAAACACTTTGACTTAATAGTAATTACAAGAGGTTTGTACTTTTTTTCTTTCTGCGGGCTACAGAACTTGGTTATGAATATCGTAGCCTAACTCCGTTGATTATACTATGTCTGGATGAACGTGCAATACAATATCAATAATATCAACAAAAATTATAGGCCAATTTTTGTATACTTGTGTGTGTGACTCCACAGACCACATATTCTCCCTGTGCCACACTAACCACGAAGAAACCGTTCCTATGTACGTGATTTATAACCGAACAGTTAGGTAATAATTCACCTTCTTTTTTGACGTCGGCTCTCTATCCAGAGATAACCAGAGACAACACGTTGCGATGTTTTTTACCAAGTTCGTTTATATGTATACCTCACTACGTGTAGATTGGTTCACACCATAGCTAGGTATAGGCAAACAAAAACAAAGAAAGGTTAAGAAAAATATTGTTAGCTTCATACAGTAAGTAAACTTGATAGCGGCGTTTGGTTTCAATAGAGTCATAAATGTCATGTCACAGTATCGACAAGTCAAATGCAAATGTCAAAGGACCGGCGCGCAGAGACCTCGCGGACTGAAACTCGTCATCTTACACCAGCTAGCTGGAGTATGAGTGGTTAGACGATAAACGCAGAAAAGGGCTTCTAGTCAATTCGAACTTTTTTGGTTAAAACTATAGACCTACGAGTATGTGACGATTCATCATAAAAATTAGGGCAGTGTACCAATAGGTATGATGTCGTGATTGCCCAGAGCGCAACGAACTTGTCTCAAATTTATAAGGCCCCATAGGGCCATGGTTTGAATCCGGGCGTGTACCAATCAGTTTTTCTGACTTAAGTACACAATATCACTGACACCGTGCTTCGGAGGGCACGTTAAGCAGTTGGTCCCGGACGCTGTCAATAGATGGCGGTCGTTACAGTTCCCAACCCGCAGTGGAGCAGCGTGGTGGACTTAAGCTCCACGCCCCCCTCCTCACCCTGGGGGAGGCCTAAACCCCTGCAGTGGGGTAAAAATGGGCTGATGATGATGACCAATAGGTATGGTGATGCCGCATCCATATATCAATGAGTACGTTACCGTTATTATTAAAGTCGTACTCGCTACACACATTCAGACTCAGTCTATTATTTATTATTACATTTCGTTTTCACTTGGTACTTATTATAATTATGCTCTCAGCTATAGATAGGAACTGGTCAATGAGCAAGCGCAAGCTAGCTCTACATTGTCGAACTTTGAATCATTATAATAATAATAATGCCTGGGACATCTCACACAGCGCCATCTAGTTCCAAACTAAGCAAAGCTCATATTATGGGTACTAGACAGCAGATATAGGTACATACTTAAATATTCTTAATAATACATTCGTACATATATATAGACATTTTACACCCAGACACGGAACAAATAGACATGTTCATGCACACATATATTTGTCCCGGGTGGGAATCGAATCCGCTACCCTTGGCTCTGCCGTTAGGTCTCTAACCACTTGGCCGATCGGTCAGTCAGTATGTAGCAGACTAGAAGGTGCACGCTCACTAAACTCAACACGTCAACAAATAAATGACAAATTTTGTCAATTTTATTTACTTAAAAAATATTTTATCGTTGTACGTCTTTTATTCAGTTGTACGTAACTAGTTGTGAAGGATAATACACAAAGGTGCAGTGGGCGAAGATCATCTGGGTAACAAATCGCCTAGACCTTACACGCGTCTCACCCATTTTTCATCCTAAAGCTCAAATGTTATAACTTTGGTCACCAAACTAAACGGCCAACGTTACTCCTCTACTGAGCAATTTCAAAGCTCAGTGCTTTATATGAGGAGACAGTTTTTTTTCGAGCTAAGTAATCTATTTTGCATTAACTTTCCAAACATTTTTCCGGAGGTGACTACCGGGTAGTCAATCCGGGGAAAATAATTGAAACTTTAAAATATATGAAATACGATGTACGTCTCCTTTATTGCTTTGACCTCGATCGAAAACCAAATGTAAGAGCGGCTTAATTTATTTATATTTTCCGTCTAACAATTTACTTATGGTGTTGGCAAAAGATATAAAAGTATGAATTGACTATCTTCTGCGCTTACCGTCTAACCATTCATACTCTAGCTAGTTGATGTAACCGTTTGGCGAGATGACGAGTTTCAGTCCGGTTTCAGTCCGCGCGGTCTCCGCGCGCCAGTTTCCACCCCGACAAAATTGCGTTTGATTCACACATTTCTGATTCCATTAAAACCAAACGCTACTGTCAAATTCATTTACTCTGTGGCGAAAAACCTTTAAATAAAAAGGAAACTCACTAGACACGTTCGAATTATACCCCTTCAGATTTCATCTACAACATTCGTAAGTGGGTCGAATATAGCCACTGTAAGGTTGGACATCAGATTTCACGCATAGTTTAAATTGGGGATAACCAATCTCCTTTTTCTTTCGTAGTGTATCTGTCTAGGTAATATATTATAGGTACAAAAAAGGCAATATATTAATATCATTAGACTTAAACAATTCGTTTTTAAAAACTGGGAAAATTGCCATATTTTCTTCAGGAAATATGGCCACCTAGTGGCTATATCAATGATATGAATCAAACAAATATGTAATTTCTATTTTCAAAGTAGTTTTGGTATTTCAACCTATTAACTAGTCATCAATCATGAATCAATCAATTGTCTCTGTTAATTAAATGGGTCGTCACCTTCAATCTGACCAAATATGGTTAATGAGTAGCGAATAGGTTAAATAAAATCAATTTTAGGCTGAAATCCGTATAATTTGAATAAATTAAATACTTATACTAACGTAAAAAACAATGTAAAACCTTAATTTTACCATTATTAACAGCTGATATCGCTATTTGATGGAATCTTCCCTCCAAGTCCCTCGTATTCCTTTGGATTTGTAACGTGGCGACATGACCTAAATAAAAGCGAAATAAATAAACATTCTTAAAATAAAATTAAGTACAAATTTAAATAATTCATAAGGGAACTATAGCCAGTTGTCAACCATAATTTATATGGAAAATATGGCCAGTTCGTGGCCATTTCTTCAACCACTTATTTATAACGGTATTGACCGCTTATACTAAAGTCCAAATCAGTGACCCCAATGTCGCAACATTTTCCGATCATTTTTCACCGTCATTTATTTTTATTGAAAAACAATATTTCTGCTAGCTGAAAATACCTAGCAACAATATGAATTGTTACCAGTGGAAAGACCACCGCAGTCAGGTACAAGTTCCTGTCCATACTTGTGTTCTGTAATATTGTGAATAGTTTTGTAAGAACGTTTATTAAATTTGTTTTATTAGTAAATTCAGTTTTGTTTTACCACAACATCAACTGGTGGGCGAGGCACGGCTTAGGACACGGCAACCTTCCCTTCTTTCCACAAGTACAAGAATCAGACAGATGTCAATTTTCCTAGGCAGTACAACCCATTTCTTTCTTATCCCTTATATATTTATTTTGTGATATTTACCATAACTTTAAATTGACTGACCGGTTGGCCTTGTGGTTAGAGACCCTAATTGCGGAGCCGAGGGTCGCGGGTTCGATCCCCGCCCAGGACAAATATTTGTGTGCATGAACATGTCTATTTGTTCCGTGTCTGGGTGTAAAAGTATCTATATATGTAAACATTATAAAAAAAGAATATTTAAATATATATATATATATCAGTTGTCTAGTACCCCATAATACAAGCACAATTCCTGCTTACTTCGGGTATAGATGGCGCTGTGTGGGATGTCCCAGATATTATTATTATTTAAATATTTTTAAATAAGCTTGAAAATATGCAGGTTTGTATCATCTACGGTGACTAATAACTAAAATATGATAAATATTTTAGAGTGAAATCTAATTATACCTAATACTATAATTTCATAAAAACTTAGGACAGAAACTCTTTGACAGCGACGTGACGTTTCTTTCCAACTAACATTGGCGGACTGGCGGGAGCGGGGGGCGTGTGGCACTACGCCGCTGATCCATTACATCATCATCCAAAACATACACTTACTGTTGTTGACCCGCCGGTAGTTTTCTGAGGAATGGGATGTGGCCATATTTTTCGACTGGCTATATTCGACCCACCTACCTTTTAGATCTCATGAAATCAAATATTTGCCTACCTGTTTGAATCACCGCTATAACTTGCATACCGCCCTAATTATTGTGGTGTGTTGTTCGTTGTTGCTTGAAGGTCTATTAAAGAATGTTCAGTCACGCTTTTATAACATCAGAGTGCTCCAAGAATTTCGAATAAAACCGGTAGCACAAATTCGCGCTAACTTGAAACACATAAATAGTTTATAAAGTCTATTCGACCCTACTTAATTCGAAACTCATATAGAGATATATCATCATCATCATCAGCCCATTTTCACCCCACTGCAGGGGCTTAGGCCTCCCCCAGGGTGAGGAGGGGGGCTTGGAGCTTAAGTCCACCACGTTGCTCCACTGCGGGTTGGGAGCTGTAACGACCGCCATCTATTGACAGCGTCCGGGACCGACTGCTTAACGTGCCCTCCGAAGCACGGTGTCAGTGATATTGTGTACTTAAGTCAGAAAAACTCATTGGTACACGCCCGGATTCGAACCATGGCCCTATGGGGCCTTATAAATTTGAGACAGGTTCGTTGCGCTCTGGGCTATCACGACATTTTTACCCACGCGTGCATAGAGATAGATATTGCGGTCTATTTCGTTATATAGGTATATAATTTATTAGGCGCTCTTCGAAATGTCTAATCTGCAGTCAGTTAAACGAAGCATATAATGTGCCTGTTCTAGTGTATTATTGTAACTGCTTTGTGTGTATTTTCTGTGTTATGAAAAATGACAGGTAACATACATAGGTAATAAAAGTTTGGACTTATAATATAAAGAAAGCGTTGACAGAATTTTTTTTAAATTTTAATTGGGATGTATTGGGAACAGAGGTATTTTCATTCTTTCACATTAATAATATGTTAAAAGAAATGGGCTAAATATGCCATGCCATGCCACGCCATACCCCACTGCAGGGGCTTAAGCCTCCCCCCAGGGTGAGGGGACTTGGAGATTAAATCCACCACAATGCGGTTTGGCGGATTGTAACGACCGCAATCTATCGACGGTAACCGGGATTGACTGCTTAATGTGCTCTCTGAAGCACAGAGTCAGTGATAGTCATGTACCTACTTAAGTCAGAAAAAAATATTGGTACACGCCCGGATTCGAACCACGGCCACACGGCTTTGTGAATTTGAAACAGGTTCGCTGCGCTCGGCCCAATCCTCCGTGGCTCGGCCTGTCACGACACCCTAAATATAATAATATGTAATTTTCCGTAACGATAAAATATAGTTTAAGTAACTATCATGGCGTTTCTACAATAAAAAGACACAAAATAAAATAATATTCTTGTGTAAAAACTTAATTTTTGGCATTGCTGTATGAAAATGCGATACTGTTTGTCAAAGATAAATTAAAAGCCTTTGGGTATCTTATATCATGAATGTTTTTAGCGCAACGCAAATCGTAGACACGGAAAAATAAGGCCTTTTATGTATTTCATACTGTCACCTTAGATAGCATAATAATCTAGATGGAGCGTTCCATACTTCTTGAACGATCGAAAAGGTGAGAAAATGTCAGACTCGGTGATTATACAAATCATACGTAATTATCATTCTTTTAAACAAACGTTTCGTTAAATTACACATGAAATATAATTTTAGATTCAAAACGGTAAATTCTATTTCATAGCGAATATTTCAGAACATTAAATGGCGTATATTTGGTCTGTAGTGTATATTTTTCGCTCACATTTTTGTTTTCACAACCCCGAATCTCTATGTTACATCCATGACTGTCGCTGATAATTTTTATGAAAATTTGATATTTATTTGATTTATCGACACCCCTGGTCGACGCCATCAGTGCCGGAGGGCTGGCGCTTACCTCAGACAACGTATAAGCATTGCCTTGCCATATAGCGAGGTAATGCCCCCAATCTTTTTGGCAATTATATTTTTTATTAACACGCTTATATTAGTTCCACCTGTGTGTTTGTTTGTTTGTATGTAATGGAATCTTAGGACGCGATCACCCACTTCCACTGAAGCTACCAATCTGAAATTTTTAAGACAAATGTAACTTCGATTAAAATACATTAAAATGATCAACATATCCTGATGCTGCTGCCAGGGTTGTCTCCTCGTGAGGACACTCCTCAACGATTTATAGCACGAACACGAATCGGTGCTGAAGTTAAGTTTGTCTCCTCATGAGGGTACTCCTCAACGGTTAGTAGCACGGATACAAAACTTTGTATTTAAGTTGGATTCTAATAGTTAACCATGACTTTCACCATGATGTGATGATGCACTTAGGATAGTTGGCTCACGAAGGAACTCCTCAGTGATTAGTAGCACGGATATGAAACTTCGTATGCGAGTTGATAGTTTTATGAATAATTGTGAATTCCACCTGTAAGTTTGTAAATTTTCATAAAACGTAGTTTAAAAAAAAATTAAGACTAAAAATTAATAAATAAATTTTTACTTTAAAAAAATTAAAAAAAAACACGCTTTAATAGCAAATCGAATTAAAAAGCGGAAAATAATCTTTAGTATTAGTACCTATAAAGTGATTACCGAGAATATTAATATTATTGTGAAAAAGCATGGGGTGCAATTGCCGTAGAAGTGATAACTGATGAGCTAGACGAGTTCTCGAATGGAGGCCACGTACCGGAAAGCGAAGCGTTGGACGCCCACCGGCCAGGTGGACAGATGACCTGAAGTACCATACCGGGGGTAGTTGGATGCGAAAGGTGGAGGACCGTGTGTGGTGGCGAGCCTTGGAAGAGGCCTATATCCTGCAGTGGAGAGACACGGGCTGATGATGATGATGATGATGATGATGATGGGGTGCAATAAAATATTTATAACAACTGATATCGAGCAACCGGTTGAACTTGGGAAATCTTCTCTGACTGCATACATACAT
Source organism: Luffia ferchaultella (assembly GCA_949709985.1). Classification (NCBI taxonomy): domain Eukaryota; kingdom Metazoa; phylum Arthropoda; class Insecta; order Lepidoptera; family Psychidae; genus Luffia; species Luffia ferchaultella. The sequence continues at coordinate 4,506,129 of OX453258.1, forward strand.
ATTAATTAACAAGGTTGCCTCTGTAAGAGAATGTCAGTAATTATTTACAAAATAATCACAACCATTTCCGATGAGGTCCATATTTCTTTAAAATTTTCGAAGAAAGCTCTTGATCTCTGCAAAGACCTCCTAGTGAGGAAACCAGGTTACATACAGTTTGGGATGATACTATATCGCAGAAAAGAACTTGATTTAATAAAAATTACGAATGTACTAGCTACGTAACCCTAAAAGCAAGTATTGACCGTGACACGTGGCTCGGCCCTCAGGTAACCTACTTCCGACCGATCGACTATCCACAAACAACATAAATTTGAAACATCTCAGAAAGTTCTTGAATCGCTTTACCGATGTTCCTATTTTGTATCGTTTCGTGATGAATTTTCGTCACCGATAAGAGCAGATGATTGTGTGCCAGAAGACTATGTATCAAATCTTCGTTTTCTATTAGTAAGCAATACTTAAAAGGGAGAAAAGAAATCAGTATTAAAATATGTTAAAGCGAAAAAGTTAGACCTGTATCAACTTGGCATCAGTCGTTAAACCGAAAAAAAATCAATCAGGAGTGGAAATAATTTCGAATTCCAATCTGGTATTCCAGTCTTTCTAAATAATTATTAATAGACCACCACTCTACCTAGGTGTAACGAGTATATGTACAGGGAAGACGTACCAGATCGTCATCCTATATTTTTCTGGAGAGTAAATACATAAAATGAACCAAATGAAAACAAAAAGTGAAAATTAATAATAAGTAGGTAAGTTAATAAGTAGGCATGGATAAAAAATTGAGAAAGCGTATTACTTGTGGCTTAATTCTTATGAGGTAAAACAGTCACGAATTGTTTGAATCGTCCCAATATCAACATAATTTGGTTTTAAGTATCAGCTTACAGCGGGCGTCAGAACTTTGATGTATACTCGAAAATAAATGTTTAAATCTTATATCTATACAATTTATTTGAAGGAAAACACAATTCATTTTGTTTGTACCAACACGATAACCTCAAATATACTGAACCCATTTCGATGAAACTTTTTCTAATTAATGTGTCGTAATCCAGAGCTTAATCTAAATTACAATTTACACGCTGTGTTATCTAGAGACTAGGCGGGAAATTATTTTCTCAATGATTTTCCAGTACAGAACCGAGTACTAAATAATGTGAAACCTGTACTTCACGCAGACGAAGCAGCGGGAAGCAGCTAGTATATTTGTAGAAGATTGTAAGCCAATTTGGTTTATCACATACCGACTAAAGGAGGATCGGACATAGAGGGTTCTGTACCTACTTCACGTGTGTACATTTTAAGAGTAGAGATAATTAAATCTAGCGAATGATGCACGGTAGGAATTTCATATGCTAATTTTCTTGCAACACTCTGAGCACTCATCAAGAATTCATCTCCATACGGATTCCCCTGTAAGCTTTTGACTGAATATTTTCAAATGTATTTGCGGTGTGTATTATTTTGTTGCACAATTACAGCTATCTATTTTCCGCTGTTCGAGTAAAATAAAAATGTTACTAAATAGTGCAGCCTTTACGTACATATAATAATATTGACGCGCCGTATAAAATTTCACAATTAACTGAGAAATACTTTGACGTTATCTGTATCATTACGTTTTTTTTTACAATGTGTAATGAGCAATTGAAAGAAAATTTCTTAATTGATAAAATATATATTGTAGTTTATGTTTGCAAATTTTCAAATCATTTAAACAAGAAACTACAAAGTTAAAAAATTTTTTAAGAGAGCACTGTCTTGACCGTATTTTTAAACAAATCCCGGAATGTATATATTCATTTGTTGTTTTTGGAACAATCACTACCTAAATAAATTGCCTAATTAAGCTAAGCTGTATCTGCATGGAATGACATAGGTGAGATCACAGAGCAATAAAATAGATTAGAGTTAGCATTCAGACGGATGCGCCTAATCGGAATGCGGAAGTCTCCTTCAAGTATGTATGTTGCAGTGGTTGCATACTTTAGACAGATCTCAAAACCACTTTATCTAACCACTTTTGAAAATTATATAAATCTATGATAAAACTAATTATGCGTGCGTAATATTTTTACTTGCTCGTATATTCGTTGTGTGCGTTAATTTTTAGGACGCATGTCTCTGTCTGTCGTGTAATGTCGTGATAGCCCAGAACGCAACGAGCCTGTCTCAAATTTGGCCCCATCGGGCCATGGTTCGAATCCGGGCGTGTACCAATGAGTTTTTCTGACTTAAGTACACAATATCACTGACACCGTGCTTCGGAGGGCAAGTTAAGCAGTCGGTCACGGACGCTGTCAATAGATGGCGGTCGTTACAGTTCCCAACCCGCAGTGGAGCAGCGTGGTGGACTTAAGCTCCAAGCCCCCCTCTTCACCCTGGAAGAGGCCTAAGCCCCTGCAGTGGGGTAAAAATGGGCTGATGATGATGTCTCTGTATGAATATTATCACTTGGCGTTTCTAACCTACTTGATTCTCTGTAGGTGAGATCCATCCTTATAAATAAACACAATGAACTTGCTGTACTGCTTATTTTTACCCGACAGTGGAAGATAATTTATTTGACAATGTGAACACTTAGTTACTTTTGGATCATTTGGAGCTCAAGGGGATCGTACAATGAAATTCAATTTTTATTCTTTCTACGAAGAACACCAATTCGAATATTGATTGATACTCTTCACGGAATAATTTTGTTTTTACTAAAACCATTGTAAAATATTAATTGGTATTCTATTTTTATTTTATTTGGAAGAGTTACAGTATTCAATTCAACATAAAATCATTATATATAACATCTTATTATCATCATCATCATCATCAGCCCGTGTCTCTCCACTGCCGGATATAGGCCTCTCTCAAGGCTCGCCACTACACACGGTCCTCCACTTTTCGCATCCAACTGCCCCCGGTATGGTACTTCAGGTCATCTGTCCAGCTGGCCAGGGGGCGCCCAACGCTTCGCTTTCCGGTACGTGGCCTCCATTCGAGAACTCGTCTACCTCATCGGTTATCAGTTCTACGGCAAATGTGACCGGCCCATTGCCACTTCAGCTTGCTGATCGCTCCGGCTATGTCGACAACTTTAGTTCTTTGACGGATTTCAGTGTTTCTGATTTTATCCATCAAAGAAACACCGAGCATAGCCCGCTCCATAGCACGCTGAGCGAATTTAAATTTGTGGATCAGTCCTGCCGTGACAGTCCATGTTTCGGCACCGTACGTCATTTTATGCAAATTACAAATCTTCACATTTTGTATTTTATGTTATGAAAAACGAAGCAGACACATAGGCATATTATACTATTGTATAAAAACATACCTAAATATAGGAATTTTATAAGTAATTCAGATAGTGTTGTGTATGAGCTCTTCTCGACGCCGCGACACTAGTGTTGAATAGAACAATGTCTGTGTAGAACACTCTGTTGCATGTACGCAGACCGAGTAATGCCAAAAGTTCAGGGCAATCTACTGAACCATTCGCCACTTTCATTAGGTAGGTAACTTCAGCTATGTTGCGTCTAACAGAGAATGGCAGGAAATGAAAGTTTTTGCACCTACTGTGGTAGTTTGGTAGTGTAATCTGGGCTCGGTATTGTAAATGTCTCATATATTTCTTCTGTATTCTTTCAATACGATTTATGTAGACATCATACTGTGGGTTCAATATCTGGGATGCGTACTCTAAGTGGCTACGAATGAAGGAACAATATAATATTTTAAGAGTCTTCATACTTTTAAAGTCGTTTGATTCTCTCATAATAAAACCCGGAGACTTTAATGCCTTTCGTACTATTTCGTCTACATGTTTCTCTGTTGTAACACTCCAAGGTCCCCAATTTCAGACACTTTATTGTGAAACCCTTTAGTGTATAATTTCCATCAACACCAAACTGCTTTCTTGTAAATGAAATACAAAAACACTTTGAGACATTTAGCTCCAAATTACTATTATCCCAATCGTTCTTCGAAAGTTGGCGTATCTCTGAAAGCGGAGGTTCCAATATATAATTTTACTCCTAAATCGATCCTTAGACATTCGATACATCTTTTTCCTCATACTTGAAAACTGCTCAAATGTAAGGTATCTTTATATCACACTCCACCACGATATTAATTTATTGAATTTATATTTATAAATCAAATTAAACCACTGCCGACGCAAGCGAAATTAAGAAAACGAAACATTGTGATACTTAATGGAATATGTGATTTTTATAAAGTAGTAAAAATTACATAATTTTGGGGCAAATTTAGCTTTCTTTATGAATGAGTGATATAAAATGCAATGGATCACATATCAGGTCCACAAAATCCGCTAGCCGAATTTTAATTTAATGATCTTTGGTAGAAAACCGATAGCCGTCTTGTTTCCTTTTAGTATCTTTCTATAGAAAAATAATGAGATATGACTACACAAACCTTTCCCGAAAAAACCAATAACTTTAGTCACCATTCATGCCCGCCGCCCCATTCCGTTTCAAGGCCTCGGGCACGTACGTTTACTATTGTGTTAAGAAGGCAACCAAGCGTGATAAAATAACACTGTAGATAAAATAATTTATTATGAAAATGTAACCCATATTTTTTATTTACGCAATGAGGTCTGTTGGTGATACCTAACATCTAGAAAAATTTTGGCCGGTTACTAAAATCGCACCTACTAACTGCATCGGAAATGCGCTATTAACCGAAATATTTTTCATATATTTGTATGACAGAAACGAGATATAAATAAATACTGATTTCCGCCGAACAAGAGCGATTAGTTAATTAAACTTCGCATGCGAAACGCTGAAATTGCTTCATAATCCGAAACAAATAAGGCCTTCAGCGGGCCCTTTACTTTAATTTGAAAGTAATATAACTTTTCCTTTTCCCGCTCGTCTGCGAACGATCGAGGCCTTGTTTAAAAATTAATAACGAAAAAGGGAGCATCGTTTTTTGCTACAATCGGTAAATAAATTAAATAATACGAGAAAATGTTTACAGTTCCGCGTAGTACGACCGAGGGAAAAGTTTGTGAAGCTGTAAAACATGAGGATTGGGGGAAAATCAAACAATGTTCTGTGCGTCGAGTTCGTGTTTATTGGGCGATTGATTTGGCGGAGTGGTTGGATACCCTAGCTGCAGAACCAGAGGTCGCGTGTTAGATCCCTGACCGGGACAAATAGTCTATTTGCTCCGTTTCTGAATGTAAAATATCTATGTGTGTGTGTACTATTTTTCCATTCCATCAGCTCTTTTTATACCCCACTGTAGAGGTTTAGGCTTCTCCTCAAAATAAGGCGGCTTGGAGCTTTAGTCCACCACGCTTCTCCGATGCGGGTTGGTGGATTGTAACGACCGCCATCTGTTGACAGCAACCGGGACCGACTGCTTAACGTGCTCTTAGTGGCACGGAATCAGTGATAGTTATAGTTAATGTACTTAAGTCAGAAAAAACTCATTAGTACACGTCTAAATTCGAATCACGGCCACATGACCTTATAGATTAGAAACAGGTTCGCTGCGCTCGGGCTATCACGACATGATTGTGTACTGTTAAAAATGTATGTACCTACTATAAAAAAGTATATATATCTGAGTCTTGATAGTATAATAGTCAGGCTGCGTAGCATTCTTTACGAAACTTTGAAACGACCGAAAACTTGAGCGAAATTTCCGAGTCAGTGATTAGAATACCATACGCCATTAACATTGTTTTAAACAAACATTCTGTTAAATTACACATGAGATGTAATTTCAGAATATTTTTTAAAGTACGAATTTTACGTGTGGGTCACACAAAAGTCTACTTTTCGGTGAATATTTTAAAACATCAACTGGTCTATATTTGGTCTACGTGGTAGGTAGGTATATTTTTTGCTCACATTTTTTTCGCAACGCTGTATCTTTATGAACATCCATGATCTAAGTATGCCCATACTATAAAGCTCTACCTAGTTGGCTAGACTAGATGGCTGTGTGTTAATATCCCGGGTATTATTATTATTTATTAAAATCAACGTGGTATACGTTGGTAAGAACCTGAAATATGTTTCAAGGAGTACTCATTTCAGGATATTGTTGCATATCCGCACGTCAACTTTAACGATGTTAAAAATGTGTAGCGAAAATCAATAAGGGGAAAATATTTACATGAGGTATTATGTTATTTTCTCGTAGTCTCTGATGTAAATATATCATGCTGTAGAAAATCTTTCATAAAGAACAACAGCGAAATCTTATTTGAATCAAAATTGAGCGTCTATAGAAGTGACTGATACGGATTTTATTCTTTCAAATATTTTTTTTATAAGTAGTTAAAAAAAGTTTTTTCTAGTTATTATCTTAGCATGGCAAGCCGAGTAAAAAACTTAATTTTAGTTAGAAATGTAATTGACTTTTGGTATTGTGCGTTTTAACAAATAGTTCTGAATAGTTACTTTGCCGTCACTTTGGCAGCATGTTGGTGATTGGTGTACATTTGAACATTTTTTAATCTGCAACAATCACCAACATGCATTTATACTGACAGTCAGTGCTGCCAAAGTGACGGCAAAGGAGCTATTTGATGAAACCATACTGAACCCACAGAGATGACAGAATAGAGCAGGCAAGCCAGTCCGAAATGCGGTGTCTCAATAGAAAGAGACAGAGAATAAATGTACCTCGTAGGAGTACCTTGATTTATATAGGGTACAGGTATAGTTATTTTCCATACTTTTAACGTCTTCAATATTTATTATCATAATTGCCTTTAATTTTTCCCACTATTTAGACTTTATGAGTAGCTGTTCAAGCCATTCATTAATGACTTGACGTTCTCATATTCATCCATTTTGCTGTTTGACCGAGCGCGCGCCAGCGCCGGTGTCACTTACTATATGGCCGCCGAACGCAACGGATCGGCGACAGTTATTACATTAAAGAGAAAATTCATCTCATAACAACAGTACCGAACGGCCGGATCATATACCTTCCAAGAAGGTCTCGCGGAGTAAGCATCGTGAACGGTACGCGTTCAGTTAAAGTGTGTCAGTACGTCATACAAAGTTTGTGAACTAAACGTGCAAATCAGACAAATAACTATCAGTGTGGAGTGACAACTTAATCTAGCACTGATCTCGGCAGTTCGTACACGGAACTGGTACAGGCCGGATTGTCGCTATTAGGAACTCAGGAACTCAAGGTCAGTCTCAACCCAGAACACCATCTCACTTTCAGCCCAACCACGTATGTGAGTCCACTCTTGTGGTCACAGTAGCGAACGCACTATTATCTAATTCTTAGTCCGTGGCAAATAAAACCGATAGGATTGTAGAATAATCAAAATTGATTTTAGTAATATAATAAAATATTGTACATCAATATAATCGTTCGTTCTTTGGTATTGAATTAATTAGTTTATTTCACATTAATCGATAATAAATCGATATTATGTGACCACACTAATGGCAACATTAAAACCAAAGAGTAACTTGACTCAGATCAGACGTGCTCACCAGTTGCTCACCAGTGCTCACTTGCACAGATTAGATAGGGGGTTACTCACTTGCTCAGTGCTCAGCATACTCAAACGGTTTAGCTTTGTGTTTTGTTGTGGTTCTAATTCCATAAACTGGTTTAAATTTTAGCTTATATAAAAAAATAAAGATTCAGTGATTTGATATTACAGTCTTTAGACGTCAAATCAGTGCCTTGAATGGAAAAAATTTATATTTGTAGAAATTACAAAGAATATAACCTGTAAAAGTTCAGTACTGAACTTCTATTATTCTCGACTCTTTTTTATAAAACTTCTTGCATATATGAGCTTAACAAATTACGCTGAATAAAAGAATATTTATTTTACTTAAAGACGCTACAATTAAGTCTCAAATAAAATGATGTTTGGATGTCTGCCGTTGTTCTGTTATATACAAAATGGGTGAGGTCTTTTTTTTCTAATCAAATATTGTTAATTTCTTTGATTTTACGATTTTATTTCTTTGACATAAAGTTACATTTTAAATTTAAAATAATCAAAATAGTACAGTAGGTTTTTATCTTTTTTTATTCTTTATGATTTCCTTTATAAATTTAAAAAAAATCGTTTTAAGAACGGAAATCGCTCAGAAAAAAGACCTTGTTTTGATTTGAATTTTTCTTCTTGGGGTTGTCTTTTACGCACGTTTTAAGTCAAGGACACAGGGAGAGGGACACACAACGTCGCGCTTGGATAAACCAAATCCGTAGCATATCCTCTTTATTATCCTCATATTTAGTAAGAAAAAAATAAAGAAACAGTATTTTCCGTATGTTACCGCACGTGTTAAAAAGGGATGTTTAGGAATTCAAATTTTGAGGAGGTAATAGGATTTTTTTATGTCTATATTAGTCTCTCATTAGACTCATAAATACAAATTTTCAACCCGAGTCAATCATATGACGTTGTCAGTAGGTTTGTTTAATAATATAAATAAATTTTTATTCCATTTCATAATTCCTTTTTCAAAACTATAAAAATGAAACAAAATTGTGAACCACTCTTTAAAAACCTTTAAGTAAAATAGGTACTTTAAAAATTCATTGTTTTTTATCATGTTAATTAACCATATCCATCCATCCATAATCATAACCAGCGTGCTATGCTCGGAATTTCTTTGATAGATAAAATCAGAAGCAGTGAAATCCGTCGAAGAACCAAAGTTGTCGACATATCCGACGCGATCAACAAGCTGAAGTGGCAATGAGCCGGTCACGTTTGCCGTAGAACGGATAACCGATGGGGTAGACGAGTTCTCGAATGGAAGCCACGTACCGGAAAGCGAAGCGTTGGACGCCCCCCGGCCAGATGACCTCAAGCACCTTCGGGGGTAGTTAGATGCGAAAGGAGGAGGACCGTGTGTGGTGGCGAGCCTTGGGAGAGGCCTATATCCTGCAGTGGAGAGACACGAGCTGACGATGATGAATTAACCATACGATACTGTTTCATAATAAGCTGATACTATATCAGCTCAGCACTCATTACTACAGGAGCTTAGGCCTCCCCTCAGGATGAGGGTGTTTGGAGCTTTATACTATGCTGCTCAAGTGCGACTTGCGGGGTGATAACTATAATTATGACTAAAGTTTATTTACGAACCGACAGTTAATTAACATCATTTTTATTGTCATACACCGATATAAAATAAAATACAGTTATACAATATTTGATTACGTTTTATTTGGTGGCAAAATTATTTTACATTTCTATTTATTACTTTTTAATGATCAACAGGTTCGCACCAAACGGTGGGAGGTTTATAACTTGATGATGTTAATGAAAAACCGTTTTGGATATACACGTTTACTTCAGCGACCCTAAGCTAACGTCTTAGAAGTGGAAACAAATCAAGATTCTTTTCTGAGGTGATGATACCTACGTAATCCGAAACCTATCTGAATTAACACAATCGTTTTAGAGTAACACATTTGCCGCAGTGCCCTCTGATGGCCATAACATGTCTAAGCATTAAGTCTGAAATACCTATTAAAACGAAAGAGGCATCAAAACTGACCCATCAGTTTTAAAATCATATCCGATGAAACATCCTGGTGACCTATTAGTAACCACGCCAATATTGAGACTTCGATATCGCCAGATCGACAACGCTCAACCGAAAAGTTTGCAAAAAGCATGAAAAACAAAAAACCATTCTCTCTTCCCTCACCCCATTCTCAAACCAATCTCTAAAAATCGATTAAATAAAAAAAACTATTTGATTAAATTTTAATATTACTGTGTTGTATTCTCTGTGTTTCGAGCGCCTCACTAGCACCTTCGGGAACGTACCTATACTACGTGACCCATTTTTTATAATTTTTTAAAGTCATTCCCCCCCTCTGTGACCAACCGTAGTATGTGCCAAGACCCTCTCCCCCTCGTATTTTTCAGGTAATAATTCATAAATATGGTTTTAAATCATTTTTGCAAACAGAAAGTTAAGAAAATCATTTAACTTACACTTGTCGTGCATATCTTCAATTACGAGTGAAAAATATAATATGTGAAAACATATTCTAACTGGAACTTAATTTATAAAATATGTCTTTTTGTCTGTTATTCAGGATTATTTTCCTAGAGGGTATTGACTACGTAACGAAGACCTTAGCCCCTCCCCCCGTCCCTGTTACTAAGCGTGGTATCCCAAACTGGTCACGTAGTATGGGCACGTTACCAGTACGTTCACTTATATTTTAAACACCCATTTATTATCTATACACAATATTTAATACTATATTCTGCAGAATAAAGGAATTTAGTATTTAAAAAAGAAAACCTATCGTTTTCCCACTTTCCGACTTCAGTTAAATTCGTTACGTTAGCGTTAATTAAGAAAGGCAATTATTTTTTAATCTTTGGGAATTAAGTAGAAATTAATCTCGGTTTCTCGATTGAGTTGAATTAATAAAAAAAAAAACGCTTTTTACTAGCTAACAATCTCTAAGACATCTTACACTGATATAAAGTAAGATGGATTGCTTTCGGGGCGATGGAAGTTTTGATCTTGTTTCACTGTTTAGGTACTGCTCGGTATTTGATATTTAGATTATGTTATTTGTGATTTACTAAAAAAATGTTAGTACGAAATTAAATATAGATTTACTAATTCCTAAAAATAAATCAGTAAAAGTAATATAAAGTTTGTCAAGTGCGCGTCATTAGTCATTACAGTGAAGTTTGGTAGTTTGTCTGAAATTGTCGAAAATATTACAGATAGAAACGTGTTATAATAACAACTGTTTTTCTTTTATTTAGCAGTGACTAAAATCAATATTTTTGGACAGCTTTTATCCAAAATAAATTAATCGTTACTAATATCCTTACTAAACGCGACAGTTTATATAAATGGATGTTTGTTACTTTTTCACGCAAAAACCACGGAATGGATCTTAATGAAACTTCACAGTAATATAGTTTATACATCAGAATGACACATAGGCTATAACTTATAAAGATACTAGCTTTGCGCTCGCGGCTCTGCTCGCGTGAACTACACAGTTGTACCAGGACCGCCATGATTTTTTTTCATAGATATCACTACATATTATAAAATATCCCCCGCCGCGTCTGTTTGTCTGTCTGTCTGAACGCGATAAACTCAAAAACTACTGCAGGGATTGGCATATTGTTGACACCAGTGGACGAAGTGATTCAACAGGAAGGTTTACGTATATAGTTTATTTATGTTTTGTGCAAATTTGTTGAAATATGACGAATATTGAAGAAGTCGGAAAAAAATCAAGCCAGCTGGGATCTTTCATCGAAAACGCTGCCTAATCCTTTTGAGATATAACAAAATAATGTACGGAGTAATTGTGTATCTTATATAGGACTAAAGAAAATTCCGCGATGGCATATGTCTATCTTTTATGGTTAGCTTATTATATCTATTTTTATGTTTAAAAAAATGGTATCATATGATGAGGTCATTGGAAAGCAATATATACGGATACAGTTTTAATCCTTATCAAATTAAATACGTTATTTACCTTCAGCATTTAATGCACATTATGATTGCCCTTTACACTATACCATTTAAATTAATATCTTAGGAGCTATCGCAAAATATACATATCGCGCGACCAGCGTATTTATGTTAGGTTAGGTTTTATGTATTTATTCTCTACTTTTACAAATATTTATAGAATTGGAAATAAAATATTTTAAAAATACTCCAAGTAAGACGAACTTACTTCACATTTGAAGGTAATTAAATCCAATCCACATGTTCGACGCAACAAGCTGATATGACACTTCGACAGAAAAAAACATTACGGCTTATATGCTCTGCTACCCGTGCGAAGCCAGGGCGGGTCGCTAGTAGTTTATAAGCAGAGAAGTGACTAGGTTACTTTTTTCTCGGAAAAATGGGTCCCGATACAACTGTGTATGTGTAGTCCACGCGAACGGAGCCGCGGGCGGAAAGCTAGTGATACTATAAAAAAATTAATACTGGTAATACAGTATCAACGAATACAAAAAAGAATATAGCGATATTTTTTTAACTGGACATGATTTGTTTAGTAAGTAATAATAACTATTTATGATTAATAAAATCAATATACTATATATGTATATAATCACGACGATGTAATACAAGTCAAACTATGTCATATTCTGCAAAATTAAAAAATTTGGAAAATTTTTTGAATTATTTTCGTCATTACAGATTTATCACGGTGAAAGTTTAAACTAAGTTTAATTAAAAATAAAGCTTTCTAAACATAAAATAAATAAATTATTAGTCATAGTAATAGACTAATCATTTTAATAATAATAATAATACCTGGGACATCCCGCACAACGCCATCTATTTATTTAGGTATTTATTTTGTCCTCTTTATCCGTCGTCTGATTTAAAAAAAAACTGGTAAATTAAATTGCTTGCACAAACGATAAGTAATAGTATATAACGAGGAACATGTCTATTTGTTCTGGTTCTGGTGTAAAATATCTATATATATTTGTATAAATTATTATAAAAAGGTTATTGTATGTACCTATATCAGTTGCCTGGTACCCATAATACAAGCTTTGCTTTGATTGGGACTAAATGGCGCTGTGTGAGATGTCCCAGGTATTAATATTATAACAAATACTATTTATTAAGACCTACGATTAGTCAAGTCCGTAGAGGATCGGTTTGGCTTAGTTATCTTAAATTTTATAGTGCTGACGAGTATCCCACGTTACGTGTCTCATAAAATCACCCCTTATTCTTCTTTTGTTATCCCGCTGTCATTCATCGCGTCGACGCCGGTTCCATTCCATATAATCGATTTGCTCGCGACCTAGGTGTTCACACGAGTCGTCTACTTATGAATAATAAATATTTTCCAAAACGTAAAACAGACAAGAGGTTGACCAGTAATAGATACTTCGGTAAATCGTGCTCTGGCGCGAACCAATCAAAACAAGCGGCGGAAGTGGCATTCCATTGGTCTACAGACACTCGCTGGTGCATTCGCGTCGGTGCTAGTCTTGGGTCTTAGGTAACTAGCCGAATTTGCAATAACTTAGCCAGCCGGCTACTTGTAGTTGAATAGCCAGCGAAATAACCAGCTATTTCAGCTACTGGCAATGATATATAATACTTAGTGAGTCTATGGTAGCCAATAACTGAAATTCGCTAATCGAATAATGGCTGGGCTTGAGTATTGTTAAACTAACTAAGCATGGCTCAGTTATTAAAAATATATGTAGAAGAACTTTTTTAAAAACATGCTTTTTAAAAAAATAATCGTACCTAATAAATTATAAAAATAATCATCAGCGCTTAAATCCAAAAAGTTTAATAAAATAATATGAGATATACAGGTATTTTAAAAGCTAGCGGTTACTTTCAAACATATATTTTTTGCTTGTATTTATTTATATTAATATTGGGAATATTATTCAGCACGGAACGGGTAAGCTAATATTACCCAGAAGAAATCTGCCGCTAGCTAACTAGACCAAACATCGCGTAATAATAATGTGTGCGATTCCTCCTCCTTCCGTTTTCTCTTTTCCGGTACTACTTCTTGAGCTTCAGCTACAGTTTAATATAATAATAACTGCCGTAATAAAACATCGTTACGAATAAAGCCAATATTGAAAAATTTAACTGAAGACTTGGCTGTATGGGCTTAATTTTCTTTGCCGTCTTTTCTAGATTTTTTAGTTTTTCCTTGATTCATACACCAAACACTACTTATATTCCAAATTTGAAGCTTCTAGGTCTGCTAGAAGTGCCTTAGAATTTTGGTGATCGTTGAGTCAGTGAGTGACAAAATTAAGAAATTTGACCCGTTATAATTTCTTAAAAATACTAGTTCAAATTGAATTAAAACGTGTAATATGCTTATATAATATGCCTGCATGGTTACTGAAAATTTCAGTCTTCTAGTTTTATCCACAACGAAGTTACAGGGGGTCGAAAATGGTCTGAATTGCTTCGAGAAAAGGATGGTACGGCCGTGACGCATTTTTGCTCGACTTGGTGGGGGCACGGCCGTGCCCCCAGATAGTTTAAAAAAACTAAGAAACTTGCGCTTTGACACCAAATCGATCTAAAAAGGAGAAAATAACTTTTAGAATAAGAATAAAGTGTTTAATGAGAAAAAATAATGTTATTGTGACAAAACGTGGGGTGCCCGATATCAGTTGTTTTAAATATTTCATTGCACTCCACGATTTTTCACAATAACATTAATTTTCAATTTTTTTTCTACTTATTTTCTTTTTTAAAGTTCGATTGTCTATCAAAGTCGTATCAAAGTGTAATTTATAATTTTTTTTTAATATATTATTTTTTATCTTTTTTTAGTCTTAATATTTTTTAAACTACATTCCATTAAAATTTACAAACATAAAGGTGGAACTCACAATTACCTATAAGACGATGAAATGATACAAACCGACACAAAGCTTCATGTCGGTGCTAATCTAACCACTGAGGAGTTCCCTTGCAAACAAATTATCGTGGTGCATCATCAGTTTATAGTGAAAATCATGGATAACTATCGAAATCCAACCTACATACAAAGTTTCGTGTTCGTGCTATTAACCGGTGAAGAGTATCCTTATGAGGAAACAATCCTGGCTGCAACATCAATTTATGTTTATCATTTTAGTGTATTGTCATCGAAGTTACATATGTATTCTGAATTTCAGCCCAATATCTTCAGTGGAAGTGGGTGACAACCGCGTTTAAAGATTCCATTAGATACAAAAAAATATACAAGTGGAACTTATAAAAGCGTATTAAAATTAAAATAATTACACCATTCCAAGAGCTCACCACTTTTTACATATGTTTTAATTTAATTTTTTTATCATAAAAAAATTATTAGTTGGTCAACTCGGTAATGTATATATTATGTACATCTATATCTATACTAATATTATAAAGCTGAAGAGTTTGTTTGTTTGTTTGTTTGTTTGTTTGTTTGTTTGTTTGAACGCGCAAAGCTCAGGAACTACTGGTTCAAATTGAAAAATTATGGTTGTGTTGGATAGTCCATTTATCGAGGAAGGCTATAGGCTATACTACATCCCGCTACGACCAATAGGAGTGGAGCATCAATGAAAAATGTTGCGAAAACGGGAAAAATTATTCCTTTTGAGAGCTTCCGTCGCGCGCGGTGGGTAAACGGTTGATGTTAGGCAAAAATCATGTATTACCGAATTGTACCCCTTTAAAAGTTCTAACCAAAAGTCCGCAACAGCATATGTGTATCTTTTAAGGTTAACTTACTATAACCTTTTTTATGACAATCAAATTTGTTCTAACATTATGTACTATTTGCAAAGATGTTTTTTAAACGTGATATTAATCCTTATCAAATTAAATACGTTAGTTGTCTTAAGCATTTCATGCATATTATAATTACCCTTTACATCATACAATTTAAATTAATATCTTAAGAGTTTTTATTGAAATTTAAAATCTATAGCGGGAAAAAATAAATTCGCTGTCTGCCTCGGTTCGTTAACTTTTTACTTCCAAACCACGCAATAGACTTTGATACGGTTTTCAGTATTATCTTATTTTCTTATTATCTTATAATCTATTAATCTATATAATAGAAATACTTATTATAAAGCTGAAGAGTTTGTTTGTTTGTTTGAATACGCTAATCTCTGAAACTACCAGTCGGATTTGAAATTTTTTTTTTTGCCTTTGATAGCCTGAATCTAGCGGAGGGTTATAGGCTATATATATTAAAACAAACTGTGTGTCTATTCGAGCAAATAGGTTTCGGCCAAAACAGCTTAACCGATTTTGATGAAACTTTACACATATGGAAAGGATGTAGTCAAAAGTGACATACAGAACTTTTTGTATGTCTGTCTGTACGTCCATCTGTCTAAACCAATTTTAATGAAACATCACAAGTATGAAAAGAAGGTCGTCAAAACTAACAAATGTTACTTTCTGTCCGTCTGTCTGTCTGTACGTGTATCTGTCTATTTGAGCTAATCTCCAAAACGGCTAAACAGATTTTAAGGAAACTTTGCAGACGTGAAAGAAGATTGTCAAGAGTGTCATAAGCAACTTTTTGTGTTTGTTTGTCTGTCTATCTGTCTGTCGTTTGTCCACACTGATCTATTAACTACTACAGCCAAAACTACTTAGTCTAGGAAGCTTAAAACTGGAACATAGGTTTATTTTATAACGTGAGCATTAAGTTATGAAAGGCTTTTTTAGAAATTTCAAACTTAAGGATGGGAATGGAGGGACTTAAATAATGACGTGTTTCAGGGTTTTTAGATTTCCACATTTTAAGGGTGGGAAACGGGAGATGAAAAATTGTATCGGTTTTTTTAAAGGGTGGAAGGGGAATAAAGATTGAAAGTTTGAATGGGTGTAACTAAAATTGGTTCCAGCAAAAAGTACGTATAAACTATCTCGAACGTTAATAGTACCTATAACAGGAATTCGTAGTCTACGCAAGCGAAGCTGCGGGCGGTCGCTAGTTGCATATATAGTGTAAGATTTTTATTTTAAGTTTAATAGCTTTCCGCCTTGGTAAAAAAAAAAATTCAAACTAATTCAATTCATAAAATATTATAAAAGACAATGGGCGGTTTCGTATCCAGTGGTGTATCAAGTTGTGACATATGTCATTTTAAAGGTCTTAATAATAGCTTCATTTTATTGTATGACACCAACTTATTATTTAATTACTGCGTTTGAAATTTAAATTTAAAATTATTTAATTTTTATTTAAATAATCATTATTTCTAGCTTATAAAGTTCTTTTTAAGCGACTTCAAAAAAGAAGGAGATTACTCAATTCGACCGTATATATGTTTTTTTTTTTTATGTGTGTTCAGGGATAACTTCGTTGTTTATGAACCGAATTGGATGATTTTTTTTTTGTGAAAGGGAGATATCTCCGAAATGGTACCATGATAAGGAAACCAGGATCTGATGATGGCATCCCAGAGAAATCGAGGGCAAACTTCGAAAATCGTATTTTAAAGTATCGTATTTTAAGTATTTTGATGAAGTACTACTACTAGTACTATTTAATGAAGGTCGGAAGTCGATCTGATGATGAAGCTGAAAGATAGTCGAAGGAACTCCTCAACGACTTACAGCAATTACCTGGTGTTTGGACTTGATTCATTTCTATTGATGAGATCTTTGCACACAGGTCTGATGATGGAGACCATACACAATCGAGGGAACTTCTCAACGATTTACAGCAATTACCTGGTGTTTGGACTTAATTCATTTCTATTAATGAGAACTTTGCACCCATATGGGTTATAAGTACCATTACAGATCTGATGATGGAGACCATACACAATCGAGGGAACTCCTTAACGATTTACAGCAATTACCTGGTGTTTGGACTTAATTCATTTCTATTGAAGAGAACTTTGCACTCATATGAGTTATAGTGCCATTACAGGTCTGATGATGAAGACCATAAACAGTCGGGGGAATTCCTCAACGATTTACAGCAGTTACCTTTTGTTGAGCTTCCGTCATACGGTTGAATATGCCAAAATGTTCAGTTCGCACAAAAATAATAATTAAGATTGAAGTTTTACATAGGAATACCACTGCCTACTAGGCATGCTGATTCGTCAATTTGACACTGAATTTACGTTGCGTAATCGCGGTGCTGTCTCATTAGAGTAGCGCGTTTGGTAGCCCCATTTATACTAAATACAAATAAGTTACAGATGCGTTCAACTAAAAATTGAAAAATAAAATAATTAAAAAAAAATAAAAACCGACTTCAAAAACATAAACTAAAAAGTTAAAAATAAAATTTTCACTTTAAAGAAAGGAGCATTAACAGGCGGCATATAGTTAATGAAGTCGGTGCCAACTCAGACACTTTAAATGGGTACTTACCAGGTAATAACAGTTACAACAATTATATATTTATAACTATAACAAATATGGAACACAATTTAAAGTGTCTGAGTGAGTAGGCACCGACTTCATTAACTACATGCCGCCTGTTAATGCTCCTTTCTTTAAAGTGAAAATTTTATTTTTAACTTTTTAGTTTATGTTTTTGAAGTCGGTTTTTATTTTTTACTTATATTATTTTATTTACCATGTTATATAGCATACTGTGCGTTGCGGCTACCTGTCAGTATAACTCTTACACCACCCTGCCCACACACATACATACTACTAGAGGTTGGATTCAGTCCTGTCATGTGTCGAATCGGATATATTACTCCTATATTGTAGTAACCACAATAACGACGGGAAGGGAGTCGATAATTACTGTTCGTGCCTAATAGGGCGAAGAACAGTCGGCACATGTTCACATATAATAAGCATTATATGGTATTTGGGGTGGGCGAGGCATCAAAATTATATATTGTTGCCAGCAACTTTTTTAGATGATATAATTGTTGATCTAGATTATTAGTTCAATGATAATTTTTTTGTAAATTATTTCGACCTACGCAATACTAGCCTTTAATTATATTTTTTAATAAGAAATCCAAGAACAACATGCCTACACTAGATACAGCATAGAGACGAAGCCTATGCAAAACCTGCAATTTTTTTGGCTAGTCTTAAGAGTATGTAGGTGTGCAAGCGGCGGTGGAATAGCGATTGGTAACCGTATAGTAGGTATGCTTAGTAATAAAGTAATATTGTACAATAAGTAACATTTACACTAAATATGAGATATAAAATAACTCATAGTTATTTCCTTGCACGTGTTTCATGGTTGGTGCCATACTATAAAATAAAGCTATTGATACGACCTTTAAAATGACATATACCACAACTTGATACAACCTGGGTACGCAGCCCATACAAAGATGCCCATTCACTTTTACTTTCACCCACGTCTCAAGATTGATTGAGTTCAACTTTACCATACGTACAGCATTTGATCGGAGAAAAACAAAGACGTACACCCGACCTTTCAATAGCGCTCCTCGGAACGGTCTGAAGCACGATACCGTGTACGCTTGGTTTTATGCTGTCAGTGTGCTGTCAGTTCATACAAAATAGTATGGCGAAATTTCGGTGAAATTGCATATTATTGATGATTTTTTTCTGCCACTTTTCCGTTTATTATCAAAATTTCCTCTAACAGAAAGAAAGGATGAAGTATTAACAATACTTAAATGATTTTTTAATCTCAAAAAACCTTGTGATGATGGTGTAATATGTACCGAAAAATGTTAATTTTCCGCGATTTCGGCAAAAGTGGGTTACAAAATAATATTTTTTCAGTGTGAAAGAGTGTAAAATATGCATATGTTTTCTAACACAATTGTAAATTAAGAACTGATCTTTATTTTAGAATTAGGTTTATGACCATATACCTTTCCAAACTTCCTAAAAATGTACCTAAACATGCCGTTTTTTTGTAATTGCCCCCTTAAAAAGTCAATATTTTCTTGCTATGCCGTTATGCCATTATAGTGAAAAATAATTCTGTGAGACGCACAACGTTTTGAAATTTTCATTGTAAACTATTATGCAAAGAATTATAAATCGACCATCAGCTCTAGTGTTGTCATGAAAAAAAAATTAATGAACTCAAACAATTTTTTTTTTTACATTTCCATGACAAAGTAAAATTATTTAAAATAAGAATCACTAAACCATATATATCTCTATTAAAATTATTGTGCAGTTTTTTTTTTTATATACCATAATAAAATAATTTATTTACATCGAAATGATCAGTGCAAATGATACTAATATTGTACTAAAAAAAACATTTTAAGACACAATACAATTTTCATATCAGCTATCATTATAAAATTGAAAATGTTTATCAGATCGTTTTAATGTCATGAGGGAATATAATTCGGTTATATTTCCGAAATTTATAATGGTAGACAAAAGACAGTGGTGTCAAAAAAGATGCAAGGGCTTGTGGGACATCGTATAACTTGAGCAAACTCATTTATCCGAACACAGTTGGGTACAAAAATAAGTGCGAAGCAGACAGGTGTCGTGATAGCCCAAAGCGCAACGAACCTGTCTCAAATTTATAAGGCCCCATAGGGCCATGGTTCGAATCTGGGCGTGTACCAATGAGTTTTTCTGACTTAAGTACATAACTATCACTGACTCCGTGCTTCGGAGGGCACGTCAAGCAGTCGGTCCCGGACGCTGTCAATAGATGGCGGTCGTTACAGTCCCCAACCCGCAGTGGAGCAGCGTGGTGGATTTAAGCTCCAAGCCCCCCTCCTCACCCTGGAGGAGGCCTAAGCCCCTACAGTGGGGTAAAAATGGGCTGATGAAGTGAAGTAAAGTGAAGCATACAGGAGGAAAGTAAACCATCTTAATAATAAATGAAGAATTAATTCTGTTTTAATTAAATTTTATATAGTTCGTATTACTTAAGACATGACGGGAGGTTTTTAAACTTGAAATGTTCGTAGTGATTTTCTTTAAAGAACTCCCTCTTTTGTCTCGAGAGGGTGGTTGTACTAATTCAAACAGTTTATTTTCTCGTGATATATAAAACGAAGCTATAACTTTGGTTGAGGATCCCTTAAATTCGGATTTAATGGAAAATCTATACTAACCTTACAGCGATGGAGAGTATTTGTTTGTTTTCTCGATGTTATATAAAAAATACTGTACCGGTTTTTGATAATATTCCCAACAAGTAGGTATTCTTAGAAATTTTCCATGTCAATTCTAATTATAATATAACAATAATATCTGGAACATCCCACGCAGAGCATCATCTAATCCTAAACCAAGCAGGTCTTGTATTATGGGTACTTGACAGTTAATATCCATACTTAAAACTTTTGTTTAGTGTTCCGTAGCCAAATGGCAAAAAAGGAACCCTTATAGTTTCGCCATGTCCGTCCGTCCGTCTGTCCGTCTGTCTGGGGTTTTTCTCGGACACTATTGGCAATATATATATGAAATTTGGAAGGTAGGTGCAATCTATGAACCGCTACACAACAAGACCTAGTGAAATTAAGAAATTTTTTTTGGATATGGCGCCATACATGTAACTTAAGTACGAAAAAAAAATTGTTCGTATATTAACGCGAGAGCTTTCATGTAGTCATGAAATGCATAGGATGATGCCTTTTCATCATCATCATCATCATCAGCCCGTGTCTCTCCACTGCAGGATATAGGCCTCTCCCAAGGCTCGCCACCACACACGGTCCTCCGCCTTTCGCATCCAACTACCCCCGGTATGGTGCTTCAGGTCATCTGTCCACCTGGCCGGGGGGCGTCCAACGCTTCACTTTCCGGTACGTGGCCTCCATTCGAGAACTCGTCTACCCCATCGGTTATCCGTTCTACGGCAAATATGACCGGCCCATTGCCACTTCAGCTTGCTGATCGCTTCGGCTATGTCGATAACTTTAGTTCTTTGACGGATTTCAGTGTTTCTGATTTTATCCATCAAAGAAACACCGAGCATAGCCCGCTCCATAGCACGCTGAGCGACTTTGAATTTTGCCTTTTAGTTATAGTTATATTCCTTACTACTTCTAAATAAATTTCCCCGAACATTAGAAAATATTTATTAGTTGGTATCCCTACGCACGCATACATAGACGGTTAGGTTGACGTTCCGGAGTGTAAGAACGTAACCTCACACACACACACTAGTCCGTCAAAGTCGGCCAGTCAATATTTTGACGTTGTATTGCGACGTTTTCTCTATGCGTTATTTCTCTAAGACTCATAGTTCCCAGTTCTTCCGCAATTTAAAATTAAAATTTCCTGACTGAAAACTGAACTACTCTTTCTGATACAGCATTAGGATCCAAAAACGATTTTAAAAAAATGTCGTGACCTGAGTCCTATTGTCTTCTTTTTGTAATAAAATTTCAAAATATTTCGAATTTATTCGTTAGATTTCAATTTTTTTAACTTCACGTATTTCCTTGGACAGAAAAATAGTTGAATAATGGCGAGAAATAGTTTTTTTTTTTTTATATTACGTATGTAATGGGATTCTATGCAGACAGTTACAAACAGTACAACTAAAGATTACAACTTCATACAAATAAAATTCGAAAATACTTTCTTACCAACCCAATAATAACTATATTTCGCACTGATTAGGTACACTTCCGAAATCAACTCTCGCAAGAAATCTTACATTACATATCTACCGAGTTTCTGAAGCAAAAGATGAAAGTAATCAAATAAACGAGAGTTTGTTAGTGCCTTGTGAATGCGTCACGCAACTATCTACACAACTTGTGATATTTAATTCCTACGTTCGTATAGGCGTAAGTATTGTATGGAATACCGTTACAGTATACTTATTAGGTATGGTAAAAAACGATCATGAAATAAATCATAATAATGGACGTACATATAGACGTGTCGTGATAGCCCAGAGCGCAACGAACCTGTCTCAAATTTATAAGGCCCCATTGGGCCACGGTTCGAATCCGGGCGTGTACCAATGAGTTTTTCTGACTTAAGTACACAATACTGTGACTGACACTGACACTGTGCTTCGGAGGGCACGTTAAGCAGTCGGTCCCGGACGCTGTCAAAAGATGGCGGTCGTTACAGTTCCCAACCCGCAGTGGAGCAGCGTGGTGGACTTAAGCTCCAAGCCCCCTCCTCACCCTGGGGGAGGCCTAAACCCTTGCAGTGGGGTAAAAATGGGCTGATGATGATGATGATGTACATATAGATATATAGATAGAGGGTGCGACTCTAGAAGTTGTGCAAGACTACGTCTATTTAGGACAGACTGTCCAGTTAGGCAAACACAACTTGGGCTGGGCTGCTTTCGGGAAGCTTCGTCATCTGTTCTCGTCGCCACTACCACAATGTCTGAAGACCAAGGTCTTCAACCAATGCGTCCTACCTACAATGACGTACGGTGCCGAAACGTGGACTCTCACGGCAGGACTGATCCATAAATTCAAATTCGCTCAGCGTGCTATGGAGCGGGCTATGCTCGGTGTTTCTTTGATGGATAAAATCAGAAACACTGAAATCCGTCAAAGAACTAAAGTTATCGACATAGCCGAAGCGATCAGCAAGCTGAAGTGGCAATGGGCCGGTCATATTTGCCGTAGAACGGATAACCGATGGGGTAGACGAGTTCTCGAATGGAGGCCACGTACCGGAAAGCGAAGCGTTGGACGCCCCCCGGCCAGGTGGACAGATGACCTGAAGCACCATACCGGGGGTAGTTGGATGCGAAAGGTGGAGGACCGTGTGTGGTGGCGAGCCTTGGGAGAGGCCTATATCCTGCAGTGGAGAGACACGGGCTGATGATGATGATGATGATATAGATACCGTGTGTGACCAAAAATTATAAACTAAAAAAGGCGGCTAAATGCGTGCCGGACACTTAAACCTAGGATTCCGTACTAGGTCCCACAAGCAACGGTCATATAAACACCAATCACAAAAAACTCCGAATAATGCACGTTTCTTGTCCTTTTTAATTTTTGACTTTATTTTATTATTTGCTGCATAGAGTACATTAATTTGACAGCAGCGTTTGGTTTTAATAGGTTTTAATAGAGTCATAAATGTCACTTCACAGTATTGAAGTGATATTACACAATTTTGAGGGGTTGACGACCTGCGCACGAGGATTTCGTAGGGGTGAAGACCGGCGCATAGGGATATTGCGCACGGAAACTCGGACTAAAACTCACCATCTTACACGAGCTAGCTTGTAGTCAATTCGTACTTTTATGAAAACAATAAATACTTTATTCATCTGATTTATTTTTTAAATAGGCCGTATACCTCGAATGGAGGTTGTACGTGCCGAACTTAATATGTACACTGCGAACGAAAAGGCGGCGCTTTTATTTGACTTTTCGACCTTTCTGGTCGACGACGTTTACGCTTGCACAACAGAAAAATGTATAGCTTTTGTGTGTAAGCTGGAACAAGTTCAGAATTACGATTGTGTTAAAACTTTTTTTGTCTTAGAAACGACGTTGTTGCTGTAACTCACTGATCTATTATGCTATTATTGTAACCATTGATAATAATAATAATATCTGGGACATTCCACACAGCGCCATCTAGTCTCAAGGGTCCAAAAGTAAGCAAATATTATGCTTGTATTATGGGCTACTAGACAACTGATATATATACTTAAATATATTTTTTATAATATATACATATATGTGCACAAATATTTGTTTGGGCGGGAATCGAATTCGCGACCTTCGGCTCCAATCGATGACGTAGGATCAAATCAAATTGATATCATTGTCATAAGTCAATTTTTGTAGCTGAATTCTATTTAAAAAAGGAATTTTGAAAATTTATTTTCGATGCCATTCGAAATTATTCAAAATGTGGTCATTTCAGTGTTGACTACAGATTCGAGTTTTTGAAACAGAAACGTCTAAAAATAACATTCCACAAATAAAAAAAGTAATAAACATCCCAAACTTAATTACACATAAATATAATAATAATATCTGAGAATAATATCCCACACAGCTCCATTTAGTCCCAAAGTAAGCAAGTATTATGCTTGTGTTATGGGTTACTAGACAACCGATAAGTACCTATACATACATAAATATTCTTTATAATATATACATATATGAATATTTTGCACCCAGACACGGAACAAATAAGTAGACATGTTCATGCACACAAAAATTTTTCCTGTGCGGAAATCGAACCCGCGACCATTAGCCCCGCAGTTACGTTCTCTAACCACTCAGCCAATCGGTCAGTCAAATATAAATATATTAGTAACTATAAAAATTGTAGTACATATATATTTTAAGGTGGATTTTTTTTTCGGCCACCCTAATACATGGGTTAAACCGTTATACAGATCTTTCAATATACAAAAAAGATTCTTGAGCGAATTTTTTATTTACATGATTATTTCGTTAAAAGCTGCTAAACTCGCCAACAATGCATTGTTCCCAACTCTCTAACTGTCCAACCATATGATTTAAAAATGATAAAAAATCAAGGAAGTTAGACAATAAGCCTTTATCAAACAATTTTGACTGAAATGGTTGCTCGTAGTGTATGCTGCAAGTTGTTCCGTGCGACACACCCTTGCCTAGTTTTTAATGTTAAGATCACGTTACATGCAGTCAAACGAAATTCATCCATCATATTTATCCAAATAAATTAAAAAAAAAATATTATAAAGCGGAAACTTTTATAAAAGTCTGTTTGCTAACAACTTTGATTTGATACCGCACCGAGAGCTCAAAAACGCCCGGCGTATGTAAGTAATGTACATTTCATAAAGTTGAGTAATTTCTTTCGCCTATTTCATCTTTACAGAATAATCCATATTTTTCATAACTATCCTTACATATTATTTCGAAAATACCAATAGTAATTATTTTTTTAAATTAATTTCACAAAATAATAAATTATTGGCCTTGCATTATAAAAAAAAAACTTCGTAGAGATATCTAGACCCGCCAAAAAAGTTTAACTATTTTGTATTATTACCTTGAAACTAAATATAACACTACCATTACCTATTTAAAATTGCAACTCAATATGGGTACCCGTTGAGGAGTTAGAGGCATGTTCTAGAATATAGAAGATAGACAATATAATTAAACCTAATGGATAGACTTTAGGCCACAGATTAGGTCGTCAGTTTCCAAGGTAGGGTGCGCTTTTAATAGGTGAAATTATTTTATGAATTAACCAACCCGTTCGCGACCAACTTGTCCAGAGTTAATGCGGAATTATCTATGCGTCAACTTTATAGGCTTCAGCTCGTGAACTAGTCCCCTAGGTCCTAAACAGTCACGGTACCGTTTCTAGTAAATAACAAAGTTCAGTATTGACCCACATTATTGATTATTTGTTTAAAAATAAAAAGAATACCTCTTAAAAACATCAATATCGAAAGTAAAAGTTACGCGAAAATACCTTTGATTTCGATTTTGCGATTTCCTGTGCTTTCGTGATGTCTCAAAAAAAAAGGTGTGAAATTGCGATGGAGTAGATCAAACACAAAATCAAAAGCAATCCAGTATACGCAGCGAAATAAACTGAATTTTAAAAAGACGAATTTTCAATGACTCATGTTTCAATTTGAGTCAACTTATCTATTAATCACGCAATAATAACTTGAGTCAAAAGCATAAGACGCAATGGGAATCGTAATTTGTATTATAGCAAGTTTGTTTGATATATTCATATTTTTTCGAACAATGGTTCAAGAGTTTACCTCACCTTAATCTAAATTTTAATTTTAGTGCCGAATATTACGTAAACGCTACCGTAAACGTAAACGCTAGTTTTACATTACGTATATTAATGATTGTTAAATAATTATTTCATTTTCATTTTTAATGTCAGGTGATACCTACATCTCTTAAGTATTAAGCACATCATTATAACGGTTCAATAATGCGAATCAATTAAATTGGTTGCCCTAATCTCCCATTTGTGCGAAGTTCTATTGAGAAATTCTCACTAATTTCCTACGTCTCGTGGATTATAGAATTTCAAATTAATTATACCTTAGAATCGAATATCTCCTTCGATGAACATACAACACTAAAACGTACCTAATATTACGTACTGTACTGTAATGATTACCCCTCACTCCTGAACTGTTATTACTGTTGGAAATATCCAATTACAGATTCGGTTTAATCATATTAATCTTGGTACAATGTGCTTGAATACCAGTTGCGCTTCGATTCACTGCGAGTCATAATATAACATTTAATCAAATTTATATTTAATCAAAAATATATTGTGTTATTTACTATACCATCGCTTTTGAACAGTTTTTTCTCTAATTAATAAAAATATTAATTTTTAACCAGCTTCCCGTCTGCGGCTTTGCCACGTGGACTACACACTGCATATTAAAATTTTGAAAAAAGCATGAGTTATGGGTGCCACATAATGTGAATGACAGAATCTTGGTGAATAGGATTTTCAACTGCGAGATGTTGCTCAAACGAAATGAAATCGATCGATTTTAAAAGAGATTAGTTATAGGTAACGGGAAGTAGATTACTTACGATAATAATGTTCGAAAATGATCTCGGTTGAATCGAGGTGAATCATCGCAAATTGTCCTGAAGTTCGCTGCACTCCGAACAAAATCGTGTAAAATGTATGTTGGAACTGGGACGGTGTTTATAAGTTTTGTCCAATGGTAAAACGATAATTCTGATGCCCACTGTCGCTAATTAGCAAAACAAAAACAAAAACTCGAAGTAAAACAACCGGAATTATTGAATAGAAAAGCTGTAGTTTTCCACCGCATACATCTTTATTGGCTAAACAAAAACTAAACGACATCGGCAAGTTTTAATGCATCCATCATGCAGTCCGGACGTAGCACTTTCACATTATCATTTTGAATTATCACAGAATTCTTTTGTTAAAATCTTGAATAAGATTCTCTATTCATTCTTTAAAATTACATTCAAGAGGACTTTATAAATCATTCAAAACAGTTTCTCGCTCAGGAACCCGTGATGGGATAATGGTTTTGCCTGAAAAATGGCCAAAGATTGGCAAATTAAAGGGTCATTATTTAATTTTCATTTCGTGTGATATTCGTGTGAAGAAAATAAATATTTCGTGTGATTGAACAATCTTAGTTATTTTCTCTATAAAAAGATTTTTTGAAAATTTGATGCCGAGGAAAGTGAAGCAAGAGATGAAACTTTATACGACACTTCCGTCATTCTTTAAGAAGATGAAATTTATTGATTGGCTGTATAGTTAGAAATTGAGAAAACCTGTTTTAGGAAGAAATGCAATTTTTTTAAACTAGTGTAAGTAAAAACTTGTTTTGCTTGAAAATATATTGGAGATCTAACAAACAAAACAAGCATTTACACTAGCTTCAACAAAACAAAGTACGAGCAAATAAAATTGAATTGAACTTAAAAAGAAAATTTATTTTCATTAAATTTACTAATAATTCGGGATGTTCGCCAAATGTTTCTTTCGAGATCGTATCGTCTGTCTATGTATATATGTGACCCATAATCTCAGAAAGATATTACCTATTTTATACGTTTTTCATTATTGGCCATGTTTTTACTATGTTTTTAAATACGTAGGTACTGAAACTGTTAGGTATTACAATAACTACAGAACAAGTCAGTTGGAAATATTTTTACGAAAAACCAATAAAGATAGCCCATAAAAGTTCGGAAAAAGAAAACAAGAACTGACTAGAGTTATTGGAGGCGCGTGACGGTGAGCAAGAAACGGAAAAATGGGCAACGTAAAATAAAATGAAATCAAACTCCTCCGGAGCAAAACCGGATATTACAGTTAGTTATAAGATTATAAGACTGTTAAAATAATTTGGCGACTAATATTAGATAGACTAGCTTTTGCCTTGGTTCGTATGCTTTGTACGATTCGCATTATTTATTTTTTATTTGAATACGGCAATGCCTAAACGAGTGTTATGCGCGTATATATGTTTGTATGTTCAAGTGTATATTGGCACACATATAAGTTACTATGTGTCCAAAATGCTGCGTATTTTAAAATACACTAGTGTATATTGATATCCACAAAGAAAAAGTGCGTTTGTTTTTCTGTTCCCTGCATGAACAACCTATTTTTAATGTCTGCATAGTTTCATTAAAATCTTTAAAAGTTTAGCTCGAACATACATATAGACAGACAGACATACAAATAAAAAGTAGCGTATGTCACTCTGTGAAGTTTCATTAAAATTAGTTTAAATGTTTTAGAGTTTAGCTCAAACAGACAGAGAGTCGGCCAAACAGACAAACAAAAAGTATTGTATATCACTCCTGACAATCTTTTAATCACACCTGTGAAGTTTCATTTAAATCAGTTCATCCCTTTCGGAGATCAGTTTGAAAAAAACAGACGAACGGACAGACAGACACACAAAAAGTATTGTATGTCACTCCTGACATTTTTTTAATCACATATTTGAAAGTGTCATTGAAATAAGTTCAGCCCTTTCAGAGATCAGTTCGATGAAACAGACGGACGGACGCACATACAGACAGATAAACAAAAAGTGTTGTATGTCATTCCTGATAATCTTTTTATCATATCTGTGAAAATTCATTAAAATCGGTTCAGCCGTTTCGGATATCGCTCGAACACACAGTCAGATGGACAGACAGACAAAAATCAGTCTATGTCGCCCCCGACAATGCCCTCTGCACGTCTGCAAAGTTTCATTGAAATCGGTTTAGCCGTTTCGTAGATTAGCCGGAACAGACAGATAAACACTACAATTTTATTAATATAGACTACGATAGTGTCAAAGTTACATCCAAATAACTTAAAGGATTCTTAATTTACAAGAATACAAAAAGGCAAGGAAATTTAATAAGGTGGTTTTTTTTGGGGTTCATTTTAATTAAAAATAACACCGGTTGTATAAAAGTATGTATATATCATTAGTATAGATTTTAATGTGTACCTACATCAGTACGTCAACAGATATTGACATTATTCCCGAAATGTCAAAATGTTAAGTTCAAAGCCCCAGTTGAAAGCCTTTCGGCGTCGTTCCGTTTTCACTTGACATTTTCAAAGTAATAACCGGATTCGAGTACTCATAATTATGTATTATTATGGGAATATATAATTATTATAACAACTGAAATTAGGTACTTATAAAAATAATGCAATTTTTTTACATGCATTATATTTTCAAATATACATAAAACATCCATGTAACTTTCATTATGCTGCCATAAAGAAAACAGTTATTTCGTGCAATTGAATTTTCCAGCTCAGGTGAGTAGGTATATAGTAGACTGAAATATTCGCTGGAAAAATTCCTTAACCATTTGTTTGGTCAAACAAACTGCTGATTGATTTTTCCTCTATCGCATACTCTCGAGACCGAAATTGGTTTTCTCCACACATTATCGATACCGCGTTTGTCTTTTTCTCACAAACTTTAGTAAAACTATTTGTCATCTATGCTGTTTGGTTTACATAACTTCAAAGCATAAAGGTATATATACTAGCGTAAGAGAGGAACACAGTGTGCGAATGACATCCAGCTCTTTGCGGAAATCCTACATGCGAGAAAGAAATGCAAGAAAATCTGACATAAAACCTCTTTGAACACATTTAGTCTTCTTTACTCACTTGTCAAAATAAGGTCCAGCTTTGTTTTCTATTTTGTGTTATAATCGTTTTGAATTCTACAAAAATTAATTCTTGTGATAAAAATGGTGTAGTGTTCAGTTTTAAATTGCACTGTAACATATGTTAATAATCCAAATAAAGAGACATTTCACCGGTAAGTACTGCCAATAACATACTGTTATCTTAATGCTTATTTTTATAAAAAGCAATCCTAAATTTACTTGGTTATACATCAGTAGTATACGGTAAATACTTTATTTTGTAAATAATTTGTTATTTTAAACAATTATGTGTACGATACAAAAATATTGTGTAAAATTACAATCAAACAATGAAGCATAGGGATTGCACAAAATGTATCGATATGTCG